>JAHZMT010003544.1:0-31798 GCA_027743785.1 Sinhomidia bicolor
AAACAAACAAATATTCACATTTAAGCTTCTTATGGTATTGGTGGTCATGTCATGAAAAAGAAACATTTTGCCTATCAACTTTTTAGCGCATTGTTATGAGTGTTTGATTATTTATTTAGTTTATCAGATTTATGTAGATTTGTTCCTTTTAAAAATCCCTATTTACTCTGCGACAGGTCGAGCGTTGGTACTTAAACAAGAGAGAATGAACTTTTTGTCAGACGCGAGACGCACCAGAAGATTCTATAAAACGCCAAACAACTAACGACGCATTTTAAGTTTGTTGTGCACGAGACTTTTACAGCAATGTTCTGTGCAAAACAAACAACAAGGAAAAAACCCAAACTGTTTTTGTAACTGTGCGCATTGCTTAGCATACGCTACGTAGAAAATTTGTCAAAGGCACATTTTCTAAACTTATAATTTGATTGAACGTAGATACGATATACGCCTTAATTTTGTGGACATAATTATTGGCATATTATTTAAAATGATATGGTTACAAAAATTAGAAAGATTTAATGCATTTATGAACAGATCAAACGTGACGGCAAGTTACTAGTAGTTACCAAACAAATTATCGTATATATTTTCAACATTGTTAGCTGTTAGTCCTCTTGAAATCAAAGTTATACTTTTTCATTCGTCAACAAAATATTAGTTTAAAAAATAAGAACCCTATATATTCCTAATTCTAAACCTAATTCTTTCAAAATACTAAAATTTGGCTAATCCTGGCTTAATAATAGATTATTCATTTATTACATTTTTCTCTAAGTTCTATTTTATAACGTAATTACTATAACAAGTATTGGTTATGGTTTGAAAAAAATACAATGCAATGTCAAATAATGTCAATGATGTTGACTTGATTTGTGTTCAATGTACGGAAGCAGTTTAAATTTCAGTATAAATACAAATAATATATAAGATATACCTGAATTGCTGCTACCTACGTTAAATGATATAACGCTAAAGCTTTTTGTCCGAATTACATCACATAGTAATAATAATAAGTTATCACAAGAAACCAAACCCACATGAATCTAGTTTCCAACCAATCAAAATCATAGGTCGAAGGGGCACGACATCTCAATGGCTAATGAAAATGATCATACGATTGTTTTTTGTGGAAATAATGATAACATGTAAAATATACTATATATAAATATATTGAAAAGCAAAAAAAGCAAACAGCTTTTTACAAATAATACAGCAGCCAGTTGATTGGACTTTGATGTATAAATATAAAGAAGTAAATGTACTTTGTATAGAATGCTTAAACCAATGGGGTGATCTTTTTGGTTAGAAACAAAAAAAATTGACCAGACAGGACAAATAAATGACAAACATGTAAACTTGATGATTAACATGATAATTCATAGCATATTGAAATGGTTCCATTATGGTTATATAGGATTTCAGTAAAAAATATTCCCACGTGTACTTACAGATTCTTGAGAATATATATGATGTAGGCATATATTGTATGTGCAAAAGATGTTCGAGAAAAACAACATACCTACCTAGTTGTCACCTCTTACGTAAATTAAGGAAAACTCCCATAAAAACTGTGGTCGTATCGTATAACATAGTGTAAATCAAGTACTTTGTACTTTGTAGACACTTACCTAACAATAGCTTGCAATCGTAATGATGTGTTGATGAACTTTTCTTCTCTTGGCCTTCAAACAATCAAACACTTTTCACCTAGCTTTGAAGCAATTCAATTGAACATGATGTAATGAACAAGTACTTTAACCGTAAGTATTAATTATACTTCATTGTCAAGTTCATATTTTTTTAGTTTATTTGCTAAAATGTTCAAAACAATTGCTCAATTAACGACAACAATTAACAACGGTTATTGGCATTTTTTTCAAATTTATTTTTATAAAGATATGGTTTATAGGAAATATACGCTATTTAATATTTTCAATATTCTAACCTTTATTTCAATAGTCGGATAAAGATATAATACTTAACATTTTGACATTATTAAAGTGCAACAAATTACGTGCAAATACTAGCTACAATAATGTGCAACTTTCATACATATTTATTCTCGAAAGGACCGAAATGGTTAATGATACGAGCATGCATTAAGTAATTATTAGAATATAGGTAGTAAACTACTTTAAAACTGAAAAAGAACGGACAAACCTAAAAACTTAACAATAATGACTTGTTGCGAGACCATTACATTAAAAATCAAAAAAGTATATTATACGAACGAACGACCGAAAAAACGACTTCCGCGCACTCTATAATAATATAGCTGTCATATTACAAGTCAGAGTTTCAATCAGTGAGCTGAGACTGAGCTGCCTATATTTTGCATACTACTTCAAACTGAGGACTTAGAGTGGAATCTCATCGTTGATCACCTATGAACAAGATAACAACAACAAAACAGTTCATCATCACAGTAATCATTCATTCTTTCTCGTCACAAAACACATTCAATCAAAAAACCACAAAAACGCTATCATCACTGTCAAAAAATGGTTAAAAATTCAAAATATTATTATTATTAAATGACAACCCAACCAATATCAGAATAACTAAACAGCCTACTTTCAAAAGTCGTTTGCGAAACAGCTCATCTGAAAGCCAGTTGGGACGACCCGGATGCTTTTTGAAAGCACGTCGAACTATTACCTCCAAGTCGTCATTAGTCAGAATGGTAATGGGATCCAGGTGATTTTGCCAAATTAGTAATCCAAGGTATTCAATGTAGTGTGTCCTATGATTTAAAGTAAAAGTAAGCTACATGCTGTGTTTTTAACGGATTTGATCGTGCACAAAGCTGACAATGATCCTTACTTGCACACGGTAGCATATCCTTCAGGAGCATCCTTTCCGCAAATATCATCCATAAAACCGTCACTTGTCTCCTTTTGAATGGGCACTTGACAAACTCTCGGAGCTACTCGCGTTACTGTCTTGTTTCCGTTAGACTCTTCAGTATTATTTTCCCCTTCCGCAGCTGCAGTGTTTTCATCCGGCTTTGCTGCTGAATCCATAAGCTCTTCTCCAGAATTCTCCTTGAAATACGGAATTGCATTCTCCTGTTCAAGTGTGTAATAAAATATGGACGTCAATAGAAGAATGAAAGTAAATTTTCAGGGAAATCCAAATCAGGAATGCGCCATTCCACTTGTAGGATTTATTTGTTTGATTTTTATTAGTTCATTATGTAGAATTAGAAATTTAAAAAAAATATCGTAACTTTCAACTCAATGATTTCTGTACCTCTAGTAATTTTGATAAATGTTCTGATTCGCGTTGAGATACTCGATAATTGACTTGGGAGTTGTATCACATAACTTCATTGAAGTGCTAGAAGCATCATCCCTATGATCATGATTGTTTTTGTCCCAGGGTTCCATACAAACGGCACAAGTAACTGCCCTGCAATCTGGGCAGACAAGTCGTGTTTGCATTGGTTCTGTAATGAACCCTGACGAGCACTGCACCCATTACATGTTGAACAAAAGTACAAAAAAGTTCAAAAATTTTGTGTTCATGAGTCCGATTGCCTTTCTGTGCATTTTTTCTAATGTAAACGTACCTTTGAACACCACTTAAAGTTGGGGGTTTTGGCAAGCGTCCAGTCCCTGAGTTTTCTCTGAAACATTTCATGGTGTTTGCTGTCAAGCAGACTTTTCAGTAAAATGTCCAAATGATTAAAGTAGTCGGTAGCCAGTTCCGAGTCGTCAGCAAGTGTTGTCGGCTCTCCACAAAAAGGACATGTCGCGTCAACGATCGTTTTGTCTCGGACTTGAACTGTAAAGTAGTCTCTGGCACAGCTACGACAGCAGAGATGTGTGCAGTGGATCATTGATACCATCTGTAAATGAAGGGAGACGACGAGACCAAGGCTAAAAATAGACTGACATAGTTTTGCATTCACCAAAAACATTATTTTTATTATTTGCGTTTAAACCTCTCGTGCACTAAACTTTCCAGTGCACAAATCACATTCTTGTTGTAGGAAGCTCAGGGCTGAACACAGAGACATACATTCCTTGGCCGCGGACAGAGCATCATCCTCGGAAAAGTTCATTTCAAGCAGTTGTAAAGCCAACTCGGCTTGAGATGCTGTATCCACTTTACCTTCTTTTATCAGTCTCTCTGCTGGAGTCTGCAAATATGTATGCACACGCATTCAAAAAGTTATATGATGACGACATCAAATGAAATCAAAACAAACTAAATTGAGCAGGCACTTTGTTAACTTGCTTTATCTACCTCCTCTTTCTCAACCTGCCCCTTAGTCTCTTCCTCAGTCTTGTCTACTTGTTCACCGTCTTTCGATAGATCCTCCGCTACAATAACAACATCTTTCTCGCCTGCCATGTTATTTTTCTTAATAGTCTTTGTAGCTGCCGACAAATTTGCATTTGCTCCCGTTACAATCACTTTATCCGTGTCACTTGGTGTGATGGACATGCCTCCAGAAGTAATCTCAACATTAGCATAAATGTCACCTCGCTCATTTTCATCCTCTCCCTCTTCTTCCTCCTCACCTTCCTCGCCGTCTTCAGTGGCAATAATAATTTCTTCTTCTGACTCTTCCAAAACACTGGATTCGTTATTAGCGTCTTCCTCCTCCTCCTCATCTTCCACAACAAACTCTTCCTCATCTGCTTCCTGCTCTCTGCCGTCATCATTTTGCTCTTGTTCAACTTCCTGACCTATTTCAACTTCTTCATAATCAGAAAATCGACTTTGTGCAGTTGTTGGTCTTTCAATGTCGTCTTCCTCTTCTACTTTGGCATCGACAAAACTAGTCTCTTCCGTTCTGTTTGGTGACTCCCTCGAGATCTCTTCATCTTCATTCTGCTCAGTGACAACAGCAGCAGAAGTAGCATCGTCTTTTTCACTCTTCTTCTTGATGTCCTTCTTTTTCTTCTTTTTGTCTGCTGTGACTGCTGGCATAGTGGAAGTAGAAGGCAGAGGGGATACAGAGGGCTCCTTCTCGTTTTCACCAAATTGGAATGCACGAGTCTCTGGAGACTTGTGACGTGCTACTTTCTCCTTCTTCTTAGCAGCCAGTCTCTGATACTTGGCTACTTTCTTATTGACATTCTCTTCTATTCCTGGTGGAAGGGCAATAGGCTCGTAGGATTCATCTGGATTTATTTTATTGACATAAAAATTGATTAGTTTGCTGATCACCACCACCAGTTTGATTACAGAATAAAAACTATGCAAAGCCTACCTTCACTATGATCACGTGATGAGCTGTTTGTTTTCTTATTGACAGTTGCCGTTGCAGCGGCCAGTTGCTGTTGTACTTCCGAAGCAATGTTCTCTTTGATTTTATACGCAAACTGTTCCATTTCCGAGAATGTCGACGTGAGCGCTGTCATCAATTTTTCAATCTGTACTTTTGTAATGGCTTTATCCTCCACAGCAGCACTTTCATTTTCAACAATAACAGCATCACCACTTGCAAGATCCTCGTCCTCTTCTTGCTCTTCAATGTCATCATCCTGTTCATTCTCCCCTTCATCTTGATCACGTGAGCCTGTCGTTGTGGCCGAAGGGACGTCATAATTTTGAATAAACTCACTGATGTTAGCCTCCGTGTCATCTATTTCAATTTCAAGGATGTCCTCATCAAATTCCTCCTCCTCTTCCTCCGACCCATTACCGTCATCATCATTATTTAAGGGAACCACATTTATCGTGTTATTATTGATTTCGGTGGATAATGCCTCATTATTGCTAATATTATCTGCTGCCCCCTCCTCTTCACTCTCTGACTCGTTTTGAGGAGGAAGTGGCAGGGGCGGTGGTGAGTTGGCCGTACTAACAGATCCTGACACAGCGTCAGCAAAACTTTCATCTGATCAACAAAAGTGAAGTGCACAGACGAGCGAGTGAAGAAACAGAGCAGAACGATTGTGTAAGAATGGAGGAGAAAGCAGAAAAGAAGAGAAAAAGAAAAAAAGAAAGAACAGATGAAGAAAGGTGCATTAGTCTACTTGTTATCAATTTGCTACAAAGCACACTGTAATTTAACATTGAAAGTATTACTTTTAGTTTTAAAGAACAGTTTTTTTGAAGTGAAGATAGATTAAAATATATATCTTTGCCATTCGTTTGAAAATAAGATCATAAATATTCATGCAAATCCCTACTTTTTTCTGAATTGGCAGTAAAAAAGGTAAATAATGCTTAACATAAAGGAAGTTTGAGTTATGCGGTGAGTCTTTATGCGTAGACATGATTGTCTGTTTATACTTCCTAGAAAAGTAAATATATCCGGCTCGTGTCACTTTTGTCACGTTCCAAATTGTAAAATTTTCCATGTTAAGAATACCACTAAAAGTCATAAACACTGCTTACCTTCTCCTTCGTCACTCTTCAAATGCTGAACAGCCGAATGCTCCGATTCGGATTCTGATTTGAGTCGAGAGCTTTCTCCGTCACCTTGAATGTGAGTGCCATCTTCAACAACTGTTTTTTGAACGTCTGTTGGGGCTTCTTGAGATTCGACAACTTCCTCCTGTTTGTTGATCACAGCATCGTCCTCTTCTTCATCATCTTTTGTCACAGTAGTGGCTACTCCACTTGTTCGTCTCAATTCTTCAATTGCCTTCTCAATTTCTTGGGTTACTTTCTCGGCATTTGTAACAAGTGCTTCCAGTTGTTTTGGTTGATGTTGTTGTTGCTGCTGCTGTTCGGCTACAACAACAGGTTTTTGATCCAAAGTACTACTTGTTTTTCTCGTTCCCAGAGATGATTTACGCGACTTTTTAGTTTTAATGACTTCTGCCGGTGGCGGTGGACCAGGCAAACTGGAAGATCTTTCAGAGGACACTTGAGGACTTGAAGAACTTTCCTTGTTTACGCTTTTGGATTTTGAAGATGTTTCCTCAGAAGATGATGGAGCAACTGATTCAGTGTCAGTTTCAGTGGTGGATGCTGTTTGTCCCCAAATTCGCATTAAAAATGGTTTTAACTGTGCTTTGGAAAGCTCTACATAGGCAGCTTCAAGATTTCCATGATTGGCAGTTAAAGCTGTTAGAATATCATCGCGTAGAAATGTTCCACGGGATTCTAATTCGTGAAACTAAAAGTTTACGAAATATTTTTTAAAATTCAATAGAACATTCATTTTTATCTTTTTTACAACCTGGTATGCACTTTGTACCTTTTTACGTCGTTGATCAACACAATCAGTTACTGCAGCCCAGACATTTCCACGATTAGATCGAATCGCATCTTTTGCCTCTTCAGCAGAAATTGTTCCAACGTCATTGTTGTCAGTACCTTTCTCACGACCATATTTAGTGGCAAGCGTTTGCACCGTTTCAACCATGCTGGACCAATTTTCCTGAATGTCACAAACGGCGATTGCTAGTATATATACTTAAGCAGACGTACTTTATAACCGTCATATATTAAACGCATAATATATACAAACCTGCAGCCATCTTATTGGATTTTTGTCACCACACATTCGAATCCCAACTTGTACATCCTCTGGACTAAAATTATATTCTTCCGCATCCTAAAAATATACAATAAAACATATTCATTTGCATACAACATAAATTTTTAATATCATATTACAAGCACGCCAGATAAGCATACTTTAAGCATTCTTGTCAGCTCAAACTCTTGAGATCTCATGTTGCTCTCCCGTCTGCCCCTTTTTGACATGAGATCGTCAATCGATGCGAAAAAGCTTTCTGGTGGCATTCCGTATCTTGAATCCCACATTGAGGATGATGGAGGATATCTGCGGAATTCTTCATACCAGCCACCCCGACTACCTGCTCCACTAGTACCCATTCCACCGTATCGTCCCATTCCCATAGGTGGCGGGCTGCTGTCTCGAGATGGTGGTCCAGACATGGGCAAACTCTTTTCATAAATGAATGCCAACAAAAAATTCCTCATGCAACAAAAGCTTTTAAAAAGCAATATGGTTGTATACTGAGCATTATTTATAATATGCTTGGCAATAATGTACCCTTGTGTCACTTGCAAGTGATTGACGACTAGAACTGCGGTACAAATGTCGCCCTTCAGAAGCTTCCATCCAAGGTTCTACCCCTCCAGGATATGTTAACTGTGTACTCAAGCTTCTCTTTAGTTTCTGGTAGTGCTGCTCCTTGTTGCGTGCCTTTCGTGCGTATCTCATCATTGCCTTTTCTGACATTTCAATGTTGTGACGGGGTGTTGTGTCGTAATACTGCTCGTTGTCAGACCTGAGAGATGTTTTTGACGATGACTTTGCTGGAGCTCCTGGTACTGAACTGCTGGCCGGTACAGAGGAATCATACCCACTACCACCTCCACCAACTTCTGTGCTTCTTATTGTAGGGGCATCTTCATAGGTCTGCGCGCACAAAGCAAGAGAAAATTTATTTATCCAATGGTTTTTGCAAACAAACAATTCATTCATTTATTTTTACAAAGCTAACTGACTTGTGTGGAGATGCTTTGTGGTGGTGGTGAAGTTCCCACTCCAATGGAACTTTTCTTTTCGACTTTTCCTATCTTTGTTTCCTCTGCAGTCAATTCTTTCTTTTCCCCTTCCAACTCATCCTTTCCTGCTTGGAAAGGAGGCAAAGGGTCACTTTCCTTAACAACAGCAGCACGATTGCTACTAGCACTGCTACTGCTTCTGACAGTGCTTTCCTCCGCCGCCGCTTGTGTTCCAGTTGACACACTTGTTTTCCGAGATTTTTTGCTCTTACCAGTAGTGGTTGCTGAAGAGGATGAAATGGATACAGTTATTGTAGACAATTCGGGACTGTGCCTTGTGGAAACATTGCTCACACTTGGCTCCTCATTCTTAACAAAGGCTTGAGAAACTTCTTCATTGACTTTGCTGTCTTCTTCTAGAATATACTTGCTCACATTCTCGTCCATTATACTGTAACCATTAATTATACCCGACTCTGGTAGTGGACTTGCCATAGTTGTTGGTGAAATGGGAGGCGGTGTTGCGTTTTTATTATTTTTAGACATGTCATTATGCTTTGGAGGAGATGTTCCAACCCCAGTAGACACTTTTGATTTGGATGACCGTTTGATATCTGTTGAGCACAATGGAAAAATGCTGATGGAACAATATTCTAGATCACCTACATATTTTAAAAGTAACCCCTACATTTTCTGCTACGTTGTGAAAGATGATGATAAATATGAAATCCTTATTCAAATGCTTCAAGTATGCCATGAAAAGGGTATGACAAACAACCAGGCGTGATCTCTTTAACTCTTTTTAGGTGACGCAGTGTGAAAATAAATAACAGTCCAGTAAATAGTTCATCGTAGTTATTTTCAACAGGATTTTAAAACTTTATTCAGTAATTTAATCTTATGTAATCAATTTTTTAAATAAATCGTATGTATCATAATTTAAATTGTGTTCTTGGCAGGTAGCATTGTGATATATTATATTAGTTGTTTAAATGAAATTAAATGTAAATCACAGAAACTGATACAAAAAATTAATTTGTCCGCAGCTGATAAATGATAATAATTATTGAAATACACATGAACAAAATTTTTGAATTTTTTTGCAAAGATTTGAAAGGAAAAGTGAAAAAAGGCAGTAGTAACGAACTATATAGATTTCAAGAAATGAACTGAAAGGACTGTTATTTATTTTACTGATTATAAAAGTCTAGTAAAAAGATTTGCAATAAAAGTTTATAGTCCCGTTAATTGGCCTATTTTGCATTGTATTTTTTGCTAATTTGAAATAGTCAATATTTTTGCTAGCAGAGAGATATAGTAGTGCTTTGTATACTAAAAGCAGCGTTAATTAATACATTTTCTCAAAGTTATAGTATTGAGCTGCCGTTGTGCATGTGTACTCATAATGTTTAAAAATAAGAAATCAAAGTAAAAAATTAACTCGATTACCAATTTTTGGGCTGATTGCCAAAGTTTGTATGGGGACGCTTCCATAAACGTCCTCATTGCTATCAACAAGTCTTCTCGTTGGATGTTGTATTGATGCTGGTCCTAAACTACTGGCTCTTCCCTTTACTCCTGTTGTCGCTTTCACTCTTCCTGTGGACGCACTCGTTCCCTTTTTGCTTGAGGCAGGGATAACCGTTTTGGTTCTGCCTCCTGCTCTACCCATCGCCACCATTTTGGAACTTCCCGCAGTAACTTTCACATTGACCACCCCATTCTCCTCATCATCCGCATTGTCGTCATCACTCTTTTGTTCTCTCTCATCCTCATCGTCGTCGTCCTCCTCCTCCTCTTCTTCCTCTTCATCTTGTTCCTTTTCACCAGATCCTTCCTCCTCCTCCTCTTCTTCCTCGTCTTCAGGCTCTGCAATCAACTCTTCTTCTTCGTCCTCCTCCTCCTCTTGTTCCTCGTCACTGTCGTCTGAAACAACTTTACTCTTTCCCTTTTTCACCGTTTTCTTTTTTGCTCCAACTGAGGCAGCTTTTACACTGGGTGGTACACTGCCCGCTTTCAGAGTTCCGCTACTTCCAGCTTTCATTGAACTCTTTTTCACTCGCTCCTTCTCAACTTTGGAAACTAGATTGATTTTTGTCTGTTGCTGCTTCTGGTCACGAGATATGCTTAGTTTTGATTTGAGAACGGGTACAACCTCATCCGTTCCTGTGGTGGTCGACGAAGCAGACTCTTTGCTACTGTCCCGTCGCCTTACAGCGGCAGAATTCATCTGCTCCAAAGATTTTTTGTTAAATTTTCCTTTGGCACTGCCAACACCAATTCGCTTTCCTTTCATGACTTTGTATCCGGCTGAAGGTGTTTTGCAGCAGATGGTACAGACTTTGGTACTCTTTGGATTTATAAATGTGCAGTGCTCACATTCCCACGGTCCTTCGGGATTCTCTGTAAGCTCAGGAGTGGACTCGGAGGATTCTGTAAGTTGCTGGCGTTCTGCGGAAAAGTAGGAGTCATCAGGGGACTGATCAGAATTCGACGGCGGCTTTGCAGGGGGCTTGCTGGATTTCTGAGGTGGCGCAAATGCGGAGGTCGTGGAGGTAGGTGCTGGAGTAGAGGCAGTGGAGGACGATGGAGGTACTCTAACGAAACTACTGGGCGTACCTGATCTTCGATTCTGGCTAAGGTCAAGGCCACTCCGATTGTCTAACCGGCGAGTGAGTTCTGGCTCGACACTCATATGACGACTTGCTCCTGCTTTCTTTCGAAAGCTGCCCTGAGGTGTCACTGGATTGGATAATGGAACTGCTCTTTGAGATTGCTGCTGATGAGGCAGCATGTTCATAAACTGTTCAGAGCCACGACGTGTCATCATTTCCATCTCCATTTGTGACATGGGTGGTCCAAAGCCCATTGGACCCCAACCAAAGAAAGCAGGCTGTTGAGCTGTTGATGTGTTCATGGTAGGGCCCATACTTTGTGTCGATGGGGTTCGATGCATTGTTCCACCACCAGGATAGCCCATCATCATTGCTTGCTGAAAGTCAAAGGGATAACCTGGCATTGGATAATTCCAAGGTGGCATTCCAAATGCTGCAGCAGCATTCTGCTGTTGTGCAACAGCTGCCATTCGATCAAGATCAAAAGCAGATTGACTAGATTGGAAGGAGAGCTGAGTTTGACTTGGAAATTGACGGGGTGGTAAGGGTGGTGGTGGTCGCTCTGGTGGATTTTCACCTGTGGACGAGGAGCTGTTTTGTGGAGAAGATAATGAGGTTGAAGATGTCTGTGTGTTTGGCTGCCTTTGATTTCTACCAGGGCGATGAAGGGTCGCAAAGTGGGATGCGTCGTGGGAAGTCGAAGGAAATCTTCCAAGAACACCACCTGAAACACTTTGCGCACGATTTCGAGAGAAAAAGTCAGCCTCGTCATCTTCCTCCCAATCAGGATAGCCACTGTCACGACTTGATGTCTGGTGAACCACATAATTATATTGTGTTTTAGTTACTTGTTTGCTCAAAAACATTTACACGTTTAAATTTTTCAAGTTAAAATGTCTACACTTACATGGCCGCTTAGATTTGCTACACTCATGCTATGCATACGAGCATTTTGCATTTCCATTGCGTTCATCGGCATAGCTCTTCTTTCATCGTGTGGATACGCTCCGGGTTGGGGCGAATTGAGTCTCCGATCTCCCATCATCATTGTCTGTCCTCTAAATGTAGGCGTCATCGATCTTCCTAGTTCTGCCGGCTTTGGAGGCAATGGTGGTGGCGGTTTTGGTGGGGGTGGTAGTGGCCTATGTGCCATTCCACCCATGAATTTTTTTAGTGTGCCAACAGGATCAAAGAAAGATTTAATTCCTGTTGTGGGAGACCCTGCTGCTGATCTCATTCCAAATCGTCCTTTTCTTCGTGGTGGTGGCTGAGGCGTTGGAACAGCGGCTCCTCCCCCTCCTGGGGAATGGGGGTAAGGTTGATGTGATGGGGGTAGAGGGGGTAGTTGTGCCTGCACCATTTCCGGTGGGATAGGTGTTTTTGGGGGAAGTGGCGGTCGATTGTCTAATAATGGCTCTAATATCTAGAAAATAAACATTTTTACAATCGGGAATTGACAAATCTGTTCTTTATTAAAACTCTGAATCTAAAATATTTTCAAAAGTTTACTTTGCGGCTGTGGTGTTGTCGTTTTGGATGTCTATGGTACATGTCGTTACAAGAGCCGCAAAATATTTGGTTGCTGCACATTTCGCAGGAAACTGCAGGGTTGGGATTGCCGCAGAGACTGCACGCACGTCGTGAACCTATATTCAGTAGTAAATAGGTTACCCCAAAATTAAGATGTCATATAACCGTCATATGAAACTTGCAGTTACAAATTCATTACTACGCTGAAAGCAATTATTGTTAAATTAATTACCTACCTGATTTATTTTTCATTGGATTTTTGGGAAGATGATCAATCTCTTCGTAGTCAGATTCATCTGGTGGTGGTTCTGCGGGCAACGGTGGCGGAGGGGGACTAGGTGCTCCTATTCGAGACTGATGTACCTTCAAAATAAACAATATTAATAAAAATGTCATTATTGTTTACTTAAATAATGTCATTTACGTTTCTATAATGTAGTACATGTGTTAATTTGATTAAAGTTTGCACGTTTTCTTTTACAATTTTGCACAAATTTTACCAAAGTCGTTGAGAACCAAGCTGGCATGGACCGGCCGCCAACTTGGGCTCTCTGCTGTAACATGGGATTCTGTCGCATTCTTAACTTTTCGTATTCCTGCAACGATAACCAAAAATTCCATCATTGAATGGCAATTGGCAAATGATTCGACTTGGCATGATGTATGAAAATGTGAATGTAAAATATGCCGAATATTTTTCCATAAATATTAACGTTAACTGACTTGGTATTCCGTTTTGTGATAATTTGTAAGTGTTTTAATTAAGACATTTTAAATAAACAATATTTTTCCTACATTGAACATTTCGCCGTTGCGTTCCACAAACAACAGTTGGCTGTTTTTAATTCGTTCCAACTGCGTAGATGTTTATTTATGTAACACTTTCAATAAAAATTGATAATTAGGTAGATGCACCAGCAACAACATTCCTCGCTGATAATGATGATATGACTGCAGCAGTAGCAGTGTACGCTTCACTTTACACTTTCACTACCGTATCATGTCTAATAACGCAAGTCTCTAGTAAAAATACTGTGTACGGTAAAAACATTTTTATTTTCTATATGAATTTCTAGAAAGAGCCTCTTTTTGCAAAAAAACATTTAAAAAACTACAAAACCAGTTGAGCCAGAAAATTCTCAACTCGTGTGTCACAATCTGTGGGCTTCTACCTTATTTGTACACCTACTAAACTAGCGCAAATAGCGTGTGTCGTACGTGTATTTTCAAAAATCAGAAAATTTTCACTTTGCTTTTTTATTAAAATAATTATTATTACCACTGGAAAATTTGTGATAATGCTAAATTATGTCATTACAACTAATGATGGTACTTAATCACTATATAATAATTATCTACATGGAAAACAGGGAAAGCTGATGATGCTGGACTCCACCTATCAGCTCAACTAGAAAAAGACTAAATCAACATAAAACACTTTTGTTATTTTTAGGCATTATGAAATTCACTAGAAATGCTTTGTATTTATGAAGATGATCAACTAATGAAATTGCAATGCTTTCCAATCTTCCCGTCGTGATAAAAGTAACATTATATGCATATCCGGCACACATGTATATTATGGTACCGTGTATTTACTAGTCGAGATATTCATAGGTGAAAATTGTGAAATGAGTACGTACCGTTTATAGTTTGTTCATCCACCAGAGTGAATAAAAGCGTAGTAAACGCTTTGAAAAAATGTGTATTCCTGTTGTCGTATGCTCGTGTGTCCCGTTTATTAACCGGAAAGAGTTCAGGTAGTTCCGAAAATGAGTGCTACTCAAAAAACTTGTCGCACGAAAATGCGGTGTAAATATTAAAAGAAAACACGGTCACACAACAGAACACAGCACAAAGCACCAATAATTATTCTTATCATCATCATTATTACTACCGTTTCAGCTCTAGCCCTGCTCGAGAAAAATAGCAAAACTTAACTAGACACCACCACCACTGCTGTCTTCCTTCCCATGTCTGCTAAAATAAAAGAAAAAAAATTGAGTAAAGTACAACGGCATACGTACGCGTTAATAATATTTATGTGTGCATCCTCGTCGGTCGGTCGCCAGCACGTCTTATGTCTATTTCGAAACGATGATGATGTGGAATAACAAATGGAGTCTTGTTTGTGCTCCTCCAAAACCACTAATCTGCCTTCCTGCATCATCCTTTTTCTAACTACGTATTTTTTTATTCATCGTCATTCATCCATCCGGTTTCACTGGTGAACAAAGTTTTGAACAAGGAGCATATCATCATCATCGTCGTCGTCATCAACATTATATTATAGCGTACTTACTCGTTACAGAAAAAGTGAAAGAAAGCTTTTGACTAGTTCACCGTTTATTTATTTGCGAATTACGTTGTACTTTTGCTATCTTTTACAACTGCCAAGACAAGGCAGTAGAAGTAGTAGCAGGAGTAGTAGACGCCGAGCATATCATAATAATATAGCCCTAAACTTTTAAGAGTGTGTCGGGTTGGCGGATAAGATTCTTTTTGGTTATATAACCAAGCAAGGAAACAGCAAGTACTACATTGCCAATTTTTCGAACCTCATTTTATACTGATTGTAGATATATTATGTTGTAGTGTACAGTGTACACTCAATGTCCGGATTTAAACCTGGCTTTCAAGTTGATAAAGGAAAGCTGCCAAAATGCCACGATACGCTTTTAACTTTGTTATGCTACTACAACTCTAGACCAGAAGTATGCTCAGCAGCAGTTTCCATTGGGGGGAGAGAGAGAAAAAAAAATTCAGTTGTGATTGGATTGGAACAAGAGGGCAATAGACGAAAAGGAGAGGAGGAGGAAGAGAAGGAATAACTTGAGAATATTTGTACAATAGATATATATATACATCTATTATTTGTACTACACAGTGTTTTGTTTTGATGACGATGATGACGACGGTATAAAGATAATATAATATGAATTTCTTTCTGATGATATTTTTCTCCGTCAAAGAACTCGTTATTTATCTAAAATGAAGTGAACAAAAGAGAAAAATTTAAATGGGAAAGCGGATATTAATGCAATGTAGTGAGTAGAAAAGAAAAGGTTTGTGGAACGTGTTTTCCCTTGAACTGACAATGACGATTTTATTTGCAACATAATATTTATTTATGTTTCATCATCATAGCCTTTGTGCTTTTTTTCATGAAGAAAACTAATGCCAATAACAAGAGGATTATTAGGTTTATGTTTTGTTGTTGGTTTTGTATAGTTTCGGTTTGAGAAGTCAAAAGATTTTTTTTGAATTTGGGATTGCAATGATGAGCCTGCTGCTGCTGTTGCTGGTAGTTCATTGCACTTTCTTTGGTGCAGTTTTTCAGGCAAAAAAGATGAATGTACTTTAGTCATAGTGGTAAAAAAATTAAGTTATTGCTAATCAATACATTTTCATACTACAAGAGGGTTGGCGAGAAATATTGTAGTAAATATATATAGACATTATTTTCAGTAAATGCTTAAAATCAGTGATTTCTTAGTGTAATTGGCATGATTAGTAAAAACTAATGTTTGTTTTTCAGTGCTGACAGTTTGATATCATCATTTTGAACAAAATACCACATAACTTTTTCCTATGCATGAATGTCGATGTCTTTTGTGGAATATATATGGCACCATACGTTTTTCAAGTTACTCCTCCGCACCTCCAGGCATGCAGATCTAGCAGAGATGATTCTCTCTTCCTCCATGAAATAATAACAGTCAGTCGAAAACAATAATAATGCTTTCTTAACAGACTGAAATGTTTATATTATGCCAGAAAATGTTTTCTTTGCTCATCTACCCGTTGATTGCTACGCGCATGGAACATAATGAGATAGGATGGCATCTAAAATCAAGACGAATTCGCTTCATAAAGTTGGAATAACTAAAGGAGCACATATGGAACAAAAGAATAGCTTGGAGGAAAGGAAAAGATAAATAAAATACCATGTTTGAAACGTGGTAATCTTCTGCTGATATATGTATGCCTTTTTTCCAAGGAATGCTCCAGGAGTGCCGTCGATTTAAAAATTTTGAACGGGTGGGTGGAAAATAGTGGGCAAATGGTAAATGAGCTTGTGACGAGTGGCATGCAACATTCATTCCAATTGAACCAAATTTTTATCGATCTCAGATTTCAAAAATTGTTGAAATCTTTCT
This sequence comes from Sinhomidia bicolor, assembly GCA_027743785.1. Taxonomy (NCBI): domain Eukaryota; kingdom Metazoa; phylum Arthropoda; class Collembola; order Entomobryomorpha; family Entomobryidae; genus Sinhomidia; species Sinhomidia bicolor. The sequence continues at coordinate 16,757 of JAHZMT010003544.1, forward strand.
GCTCTGCATGAAATACTCTTTTCTACTTTTATGAGTTTTTGCTATTTGCTACGGATATATGTGCCATTTCGATTTTTAAATGTTAAATTTATACGCAGTTTTTATGTACTAACATGCGTGGCTCTTTCAAGATTATAATAAAAAATGAACTCACATTCACATAAAAATTACAAACTCAACATCATATTTTTTTGCAAAATTTATCGTTATAATATGACCTAGCATAAACAAAACAGCTAAAAACAAACACACTGTCAGAAGACATAAGTGGCAGAAGAAGCGATCAAGTTTATTTTTCAAAAAAATACAAACAGATTTGATTGACACTGCAGCAAGTATGCATGTTCACTACTGCTTGACTTTATCTCTTTTGAAAATGTGGCACTGCAATACAATACTACTAAACTATATACATCCATCGTAGCATGTATTACAGAAAATGTACTTGGAAAAAAATACGTAAATTATATAGACAGACAGTAGTCAAAGTAGTGCACAGATTGTAGAAGAAGAAAACGAAGAAATGAGGATGAGATCAGATCATGGAAATTGCAAAAAGTTAAAAATACTTTTCAGAGTTATTCCCGTCCCGTAGTATAATCATCATCATGATCATCCTGTTTTGTACCACGTTTGCTCAGTTGCTTATTGCTGAAGTCTGAAGAAGAGGACGCGGTGTAATAAATATAAGCGTAAAAAGAGAACATGCAACATAGTGAAATTCGGTACAAGCCGGCTTACTACTCTTCCTGGTGATTACAAATTCGATCCTCAATAAAACCAAGAATAAAACTGATTTAAGACTTTGTGTTCAAAAAGGTGAACATGTCGTTTCTGCTAAAATATATAGTACAGAGTAATGCTAGTCTAGAGACTTTGCACTGCGCTAGAATAAAATGAGTTTAATTGCTATCAATCTCGTTCATCAGACCCTCCCTAGAGTAGCTTGTTTCCTCGCAGATAATCCGCGGTGTTGATATCCTGCAGTCCAAGTACATAAATTGAAGGTCGGGATATGTTGACGATTGCTCGCAGGGATTTGTTGGCCCAGATGTATACAATGGACAGTTTCGTGAAATGGAGAGGCAGTTGATCCAAGGATACACTATAGGACTGTAGCCGCCCGGTGGATATGGTCCGCCAATAAAGTCAGCATTCAAGTCAAACTGTGAAAAGTCTAGGGGCTCTCCGGTGGTAATCCAGAGTGGCGGAGGTTGTGTAGAATCGCCTAACCGGAAACCGGCAATCCATGCAGAGTATGTAGTGGGGTACTGTGAGAAAAACCATTTTTCGACAATTCCATATTCACAGACCGTTTTTATTGTGGCGAGTTCAAGTCCAAAACGAGCACATGTGCTAAAAGCTGCTTGGAAAAAGGTTGCAGTCTATTGGAATGGAAAATGCAAACAAGTAAATTTTACTTCAACGTGTTGCTCTTTCACAGTTAACACAAATGCATTTCCACTTACAAAATTTTGGTTCATCAAATAATAGCGCTTGGAGAACGTCTCTCCGATGAAAAGCATAGGTCTTCCGAATTCATCGAGATAACCTGTCATAAAGACGTTTGGAAATGTCAGAATAGTTGATGCATAAAAATGAAATATTTATGTGAAACAAAATGCTTCCTATTACTTTGAATTAATAAATAATTTACCTGGTGAATCATTAGATTCCGCTGTATACTTTTTACAGTAAGAGTAGTCAACGTGGGCCTGTACTGCAACAAGGAAAACAATTTGCAAAACCACAAGTTGTAATAACTGTAAACTTGAGACATTAACCAGCTTTAATGCCATGATTTTATGGTATCCGAATTAAATTCCGGCTATAAATAGCTATTACAAAAATTAATCTCAAATAAATATTGATATTGCACTTTGCGGTAATTATGTATGAACTTTAAGCTAGTTCGACTTTGACTAGTTCCATATGCATAGGACAAGGCCAATAAGGCTGTTTGTTATTATTGCTTACGATAAAAAATGAGAGCAAAATATCTAGCACTGGTATACTTCCAGCCAGCTAAAGCAAAATTTGCATCTTTTTATTTTAAAAAATCATTAACAATTTTTCCTACAGTTGTACCCGAAATTTAAATCAAAGCTACATAGCCATAAGCACTTACGTATAAAGGTAAGTAAAATGATTTCATTTAAACATTTCCAGGCCCTTGCCGTCAGTAAAATGCCAATTTGAACATTTAAATAAATTCCAACTTTATAAGAGAAATAAAATATTGTATTCCTCATGTTCCTGTTAATGACACGTCATTAATTTGCATTAAATTCTTCCTTAGTTGGACAAAGTGGAACTTTTCTTATTTGGTTGGCATTTCCAGCTACTGACAATAACTTTAAGGAAATTGTACGGAAAGTTGGTTTTACTAAGCAAGAATTACCTAGTTTTCTGACGATCTTACGATGACGATTGACAAGGTGTAAATAATTTTTTTAGACATCTCCAACAACTGCATGAATTTTTATTTCTTAAAATATTTAGTGGCATCTGTTTTAAGGAAATAAAACAAACATTAAAAACATGTACACTGTTTTGTATCCTGTCATGTGTCAAACAACTCATATCATAATTTAAACCTCATAAATATCACGCTAATGATAAACGACTCCTACCAGCTTTACTATAAAATGCAGTTGGCAATGAACAATAATTCAAGTTTACCTCTTGAATCTCTTTTGATAAAAGCAAAATTTTGGTTTCAGCGTCAATCGTTAGTTTGCTTTTCAAACTGTATCAGTATTTTTTCCATAATTTATCATAATGTTCATCTTTTCAATTTTAGTAAATGTTGATGTATGGATCTTAGTGGGGACTGCCGTAGACGCAGACACAGAAAAGTCAGAGGTAGGACATGACAAGCGTGAAGTGAAAACTTTCGTAGGGGTACATTATATGGTTAAAAGTTGTTTATTTCAAATTGCAGGATGACATTTGTATCTGTACACTAGAGTATCGACCATTTTGTGGCTCTGACCTTAACACTTATCCAAATTATTGTAATTTACAATGTGCCATGGTTCATAATCCAGGTTGAGTAAAATGCATTTTAACAAGGCACAAATTCTCAAAAATGTCTAAAACGCAGTAAATAATATTTTATGTAAATCTACAGGTTTGCATGCAATTTGTCCTGGGTCGTGCCCTTGTAGTCTCTCTGATGATAATGATGATCAAGCCCTCGGAGGTTCTCAAGCATCATTTAGTTCATCTAAATTGAGCGAGCAACCTGAGAAGGAAGGGAATAACACTACTGAAACTAATTCTGGACTAGATTGCATGTGTCAAAAGATACTACTCCCAGTCTGTGCTTCGAATGGAGTTAAAAATATTACTTATGCTAATGAGTGCTTACTCCGCTGCGATCAACAGCATGGCAAAAACACTGGTATTTTTAAATGCAAAATATTTTACCACATTTATTCAAGCAATTAGGTGAACCACAATTATTAGGTAATGATTTTTCGATATAATTCAACAGACGTAGTGAAAATTGGCGATGGAGAATGCTAGCTTTTGCCATCAACAACCAGTTGCTGTCTTTCAACCAGGATAGAGTTAATTGCATGGATTTTTAAATTATATTTTTTGTAAACCTTCAACTCGTCGTCACAATAAATAACTTATTTTCAAACTTTTCAAAAAAGAATTTTAGTTGTATGAAAGTATCACATTTTTATTATTAAGTTATACGTTATTCCAAAGCACTTTTTCACAAACTCACACAAATAGTTTAAGGATATGCAGTTGCTAATTAAATGGAAACATTATAAAGCAAGTCAATTGAAATTAGTAATTCATTTACAAAATGTTTCGTGTCACTGTTTCTTGTTCCAAACAATCTGGTTTTGAATTTTTTTCACAGTATTCTTGACACGCTCACTGCTACGATTGCGAAAACGGTCTAGAGCACTTTTTGACTTGATTCTACTTTCCTGGTGCTCCTGTTTGTCATCTTTGTACTTTTTATAATGGGTAATAGGATGAAATATGTTTCTACTCTCGGAAATCTTTACCATTTTATTTTTAAATTTATCTTTCAACCTTGACAATGACTCTGACCGAGTAGACGATGTCTCCGATTTCTGACCAACGTATCTTCGTAGTTTATGTCGTTGCTCAGCCAATTTAGCCGTCAGTGATTTTGACTTGCGTAAAACACTGCCGAGTTTTAGGTGAGGATTTTCAAAGTAAAATCTTTTGGTACTGCTGTCAGAAGGTTCAGCCCCATCATTGTCTTTATCAATTTCAGAAAATGGTGGCGGCGGTACAGGAGCACTAGGAAATTCGTCTTGTTGCTGTTGTTCTTCAAAAAGTTCTCGATCTTGTTGACGAAAATTTTGAGCAGTGGTGGGACAAGAACAATGACCCCTACGAAATGGAACGGGGGCAACCGGTCGCTTGGAAGCGTGCTTTGGTAGATCCAAGGGGTTATATTCAGGGATTTCTGAAATTTCTTCTCTGGTGTTTAGGATGGTGACATTTTCTTCTTTCTGAGGTGCTTTACTGAGCTTGTTAGAAGAACGTTTGTTTATAAAAAAATACGTTTGGAGCTTACGTAGCTACCTATTTAGACAAAATCATATTAGCACAGTGAAAGCTTTTACCTGTTTACCTGAAATGGTCATCGTCATAATATCCATCACTGGACTCTTGACGGTACTTATGCATTCGTCTTTGGTTAAAGCTTCTTCTCTCTCTGCGCGGAGGCGGGGGAGGACTGCCATCATCGTCGTTGCGGATTTCCACTTCTTCATTCAACAACAGTTTTTGACTGTCTTCGGGAATTTCTTTTTCCACATGCTCGCTACCACAGCAGCGCTCTCCACAACAGGGTACGCAACGAAGTAGTCTTCCCACGGCAGAGTGAGGCCAACAGCAGATTATTAAAAGCAATAGAACAATTAAAAGGACGCATACTCCCGTCCAAATCACAATGCCGCTGTTACTGTCAAAAAACTGTATAAAGGAAGAAGCTGACTCTAAAATACAATCCATCTGGGAAGTAGATCCCTTTTTTATGGTGGTATGTCCTTTTTGACAATGAAAGCATGCAGAGGAGCCTGGATTTGGCTGAAAGTAGCCCTTGTCACAAGGAAAGCAATCTGCTGGTCCGGTGGGGCTAAATTCTCCGGGGGAGCAGGGAACTGAAAAGGAATGACTACATGAATACCAATAACTTCAATCTGGATTCGTCTGAAAGTTTCCAAATAAACTTATAAAGCCTTACAACAAAGTGAGTACTGTAAAAAAAAACCAGGTGGGCATCCGTCAGAAAGGTCAAACGAGTGTGAATTTCGCAATGAATTGTATATTGAAGATTGCCCTTCTACTGGAACAACGTGGACTGCAATCATGGACAAGTTTTAGTTATGAGTGAGTACATAAACGATGTATTAAACGTAGCCATTTTAACATCTCTCTAATTTTACGTACTTGGTAAGCTAAACAGCTTTACTAGTGACTTTTGCGTCACATTCAGAACCTTGACATGTATGCCTTTCTGACACTCCAAGTTGCAGTGCATATAATTGTGAGTCCAACTCGCCAAAGTATCTTCAAATCCTATGGCAGACATGCTAAGTGTAAGTTGAACAACCTTGTTATCATCCGACTGCCAACTTGTCTGACCTGGGTCAACACAGGCTATTGATATATTTCTCACCGAACAAAAGTGACATGCATACTTGTGCACAATGTTTGGCACACTTTTCTGTATTTCAAGCAGTTCCTTGTGTCGACACGTAGGAACTGAGTACAAGATGCTAAATTTTAGCCAGAAAGTAGGTCCTGCCACTACATCCACCTGTGACTGGAATACTTGGGGATCTGGCTCATCCTCAGTTTTCATTGTACAATTGTAGATTCCTGTATCAGAGAGACGGACCGAATGAAATTTTAAATCTCCAGTGCTTCTATCAGTTATTACATAAGGTGCAGTGATTTCCATTCCATTTGCGTGTCTCCACTCAAACTGAAAAGTTCCATCAATAACTTGGTCTTCAACACTAGCTTCATCATTGTCCCCATCATGCCCTGCGTAGCATTTAAGGCTAACGAGTGAACCGATTGGCACATAGTAATGTCTTCCGTGTTTTGGTAAATGTGGAATAATTTGGTCCCATTTTTCATTTGTAGGATAGCCCAGGTAAATTTGGCGTTTGATTCGATGGTGTACTTGGAGATGTATATTCTCCCCAATGTCACGTTTTTGTCGATAATGCTTTCTCTGTTTGAGAAATTTTCTTCTTAGTTTTCTTCGAAAATAAGGACTCGGAACACTGTCCGTCATCTCAATTGTCAAATAATCGGGTAGTTTAATATATTCATGACAGAAATATGCATTAATTCTCTTTGTCATAACTTCTGAAGCCCGGTGTACCATACTTGGTGACATGCCCATACCACTATTAAAAAACTCAACGAGGGTCTGTGAATTACAAACACAGTCCTGACGTCTCTCCAATTCCTGCAGCTCACCTCCTGTACACCGTTGGGGTTGCTTCCCGTCAACTTCTCTTCTTGTGTACAGTTGGAGGATCAGTGAAAGCAATAAAAAGTTGTGCCATTCCATGTCAAATGTTATTTAAAACTTTAATCAAGAAATCAGAAGGGAATCTCTTTTTCTATATGCGTCATTGTCATTCATTTGAGTAAAAATCATAAAAAATATGTTTAATGTTTCAGTTTTTTACAAAGTTCCCATGATAATGTATTTCAGCCAAACTGCATAGATACAAAAGGTAAAGGTTTTTAGGAGATGCGACTTTTAAAACAAGTTAAATCACCGAAATCACCTTACTATATTTATTTAATTTCGCCGTTTACCTGCCAGCGCCAGCTTCTTATGATTTTATCTGTTAATGTTCATATGAAATTCTATCTAGGAACCTACTTTAGCCAAGTGTATTGCTAGAATTCAAAAAATGTACATCCAATGTAAAATGTGCTTCTTTAAATAAAAATAAATGTAAATACATAGTAGATGTAATTATACTCAATTATTCAAATAAAAGGCAAAAAATGTTTGTTTCGCATTTTTGCTACTGCTTCTCCAAGTAAGGAAGTCACGGATGCTTTTACCGACTCTAAAGATAAATGTAAATACATTCATAATTTTAAGGTTTGAGTCTCTGCCTTATTAGAGCTCATAGTATTTCTGAAAATTATTTCTTTTAATGTGCTTTTCTACGTTTTACAAATGCAAAGTAATCGTCTTATCACCGTATATTAACAGCAGAATGAGAATACAAAGTTTTTTTTTACATTTTTTTCAGTTTTTAGCTAACGTCGATTCCAGTTTGCTCAAAAAGTACTTTTGTGTATATATCTGAACCCCGACCTAATCTTGCCGTTTTATCTTTGTTTTTATCTTCATCTGATTATTTTTTTAAATATTCTATTTTATATTATATTACCAAACTGAAAACTATAGAATAATTATTAATTGCGGAATGTTTTCAACAAAGTAAGTGAATACTTAGTAAGAGAAAGTAATCGTCTTATCACCGTATATTAACAGCAGAAAGAGAATGCAAAGTTTTTTTTTTATTTTTTTCAGTTTTTAGCTAACGTCGATTCCAGTTTGCTCAAAAAGTACTTTTGTGTATATATCTGAACTGTGACCTAATCTTTGATCTTGCAGTTTTATCTTACTTTGTTTTTATCTTCATCTGATTATTTTTTAAATATTCTATTTTATATTATATTACCAAACTGAAAACTATAGAATAATTATTAATTGCGGAATGTTTTCAACAAAGTAAGTGAATCCTTAGTAAGAGGATATTAAATCAGTTTTTGCTTTAAAAATTCAAAATGAAGTTAATAGAAATAGCGTTCCTAATTTTTGTTGTGCTCGTATTGGTACGGTCGGGAAATTTTGAAGCAGTGAGTATCTTCCATTGTGCTTGTTTAAATGAAATAGAGGTACGTAGTTAATGAATACTTAACTAATTATACATCTTTGTGTCAGACTACCCCAGTGAAGAATTTTGATACTTCTGACGACTGTATTTGTGATGATCTTTGGGACCCAGTGTGTGCAACTGATGGAAAATCATATGGAAATTCGTGCCTTCTTAACTGTGCAAAAACACAACACGACAGTTAGTTGCAATTAACTGAACTTGCAATTTATTAGTTATTGAATACTGTTGTTTGAAAATAAATTTGATGAAAATGTAAATTTTAGATCTCTTGGGAGTTTGTAAGGGTGAATGCCCTTGTTGTAAGCCACCCTACACAAACGAAGAATATGATAATAATAAACAGGAAACTCTTTGGACAAAGCCATTCGGAGTGAAATTGGATGATGTTCAATTAGAAATGATGATGGTAAATCTTTACGCTAATATTAAAGGCCAGCCATTTAAAGCAGATACCGCCACGGATGATAAAAAAGGCCAAAGCCAAACTACCAAAAATGCCAAACTTGGATTTTCCAATAACAGCGCTGCAACAGACGCGCGTTGTGTTTGTACGTCAATTCACGCTCCAGTTTGGTAAGCAATGTCATTTTCATAATAAATATAATTAAATCCTTTAGTATTTTATACCAAGAGTATCAGTAAATCAATCACTTTCACAGCAGTCATTAATTTTGTTTTAACTGTAGCGGGTCAAATAACAAAACGTATGGAAATTTTTGTAGTTTAAAATGCGCCGCTCAAACGAATCCTTGTAAGAACAATAGTTTAAAAAAGGTTTCAATCGAAAATCGCTTGAGTTTTATTTATGTTGAGGACAAATAACTAATTTGAATATTTGATCTTAGGTTTAACTGCAGTATGCAGTGGAGAATGTCCTTGCTGTTCCTGTGTTACAAATGTAATGTATTCCCAATCATAGATGTATGAAGTATAATAGTTTTACATAACCATTTAAAAAACTCACAAGTTCTTTACGTTCGTGCATATAATTTAAACCAAAATCAAACTGCTTTAAAATGGAAATAATTGGTGTTTGTGTAATTGTACATACATTTGAGTTTCTTAGCTTGCGAAAACTATGCGTATAAAATAAAAATGTAAACATGTTTTAAAGAAAAATAAATTCATTTGCGTGTATTATTGGATTGCTTATCATCATTACATATGCATAAACTAGCAAATAGGTATACGGTATTTTAAATAATTAAAATGTTAATGATTTTCTTGTCTTGCCGTCAAAGATTTAAAAAACTGTTTAGTATTTTAAAACATAAAAGTATAAGTAATCGTAAGAGTATCTCTATACATATTCAGGCTTTTTTCATTGTCTGTCGAAATTCAAAATCATACCTGTCTGCCTGCATACACAATCGCCCTGCCCTACGTAGAATTAGAGTTATTTAATGTCGGTGTTTTTTTATTATCTGACTTTGGTTGTGATCATTTATTTTATAATTTTTCAAGTCGTTTAAAATTAGAGAACAAAAATTGGGAAAATTAGTGAACTAAAATGTTCCCAAGTAAATTTTCTGTATTTATAACAATGTGCTTGATTTTGTGTATTGGATTTGTGCATATGATGGCTAATGAAGACGAATTACTAGTAAGAAAAATATTCCGAAGTAAATCGTAATTTATTGTATTATAGCAGAAATGACAATGATAAATTCTTCATGTTAAACAGACTTTGGGAGGATCGGATGATACACAAGAACGCTGCGTTTGCTACTTTCTTGTTAAACCTGTGTGCGGAACTGACGGTATAACTTACACAAACTGCTGCTTTTTAAAATGTGCACAGAAAACAAATTCAGGTAAAATCCAATAACTTTAGTATAAATTACAACTAAAAAATGAATTTGTAATGTAAATAATCACATAATATCCATCAATTTTTTTCATCGCTCAATATTCTATTATTTTTCAGCTTTACGTCCCGTTTGCAACGGTGAAGTGCAAAGACTGCAATACCACAAATATAATGGAAATGTGGGAACCAGAATCTAAAGGGTGTGAGTAGAACAAAAAATGCAAATAGGTATATGACGCTATTGCATATCAACATGATAATCTTTCTCTGTTTTTGTATCAAAAGTTTACCTTTAAAATTGCATACGACGGATGAAAAATCTGTTTTAATATATCATCCTATGTAACTTGATAACTACAAAATTTAATTATATTCCTATTTTTTATGGATGTACATATGTTTTATACTATAACTCTAAAAGGTTACAAGTTGATGACAGATTTAAGATAATCTAATGATGCAGGAAGATTGAAAACTTAATTTAATTAGCAAAAAGCTATTACTAAAACAGCGGTACGAATGATCAACTTATGTAATTTTGTTTTCAATGTTATCTAATGTAGATCAAAGTTGTTCACTAATATCATATTGAAACATTGGAAATTTATTACGCATTTTCTCTCAAATAAAAATTTAAATAAAATTATTATTTTTGCTCATGTACAAAATGAAACAATTTCATATGTGTATTTGATTACTAAGGGCTCCCCATATGTGGCAATTATATATTTTGCTTAACGTATCTATCAATTTACTCGACTACTACCTCCACAAAATACAGAATGTTCTTTGCTTTTCATTGAAAAATATGTCACGTAATTATTTTTTGTGCTGAAAAGTGTTATTCAACAAACTAAAGTACAGAAGCAATGACAAAACACAAAATGGTAATGTCAGTTCTGTCAGTGTCAGATCATAAGCATTATTACAAGTTTCAGTAATACATGCATAGTAGACAACACATAGTCACAGTAATTCCGCAATGAAAAAGTTATCGATCTTCTTATTTTACGGATTACATCAGTAAAAATACGTGACAGCGTCAGACAGCGTGGTTTACACTATTATATAATTCTTGTGACAGCACTCTACCTCCAAATAAGTAATTCATACTGTGGCAAACTCGAAATCTAACACAGCTTGACATAAAAGACAAAATGACGTACAGCTCAGTTAAACAACACGCAAAATGGAATTTTATGCCACTGTTCAACTTCCCTCAGCTTCCTATATCCGCTGGCGCTTTGTTCACGGACAGAAGATCATAGCATGCTGTTCTGTATTTATGACATGATAGCTAGTAGCATGCAACGACACAAATTAAAAACCAATTATTTTACAGATTAGCAAAAACAGCTCACAAGGTCATGAAATGACTACCTACTTTTTTGTGGCTTTCATATACTGGAAAATGCCTTGTGAGTCTGAGCCAAATGTAAATTGAAATTTAACCGTAAATTGATCGATCTGATGAATCCCCAGGCCGTTGAAACTCGTACCTGAATAGCATTACTAAAATGAAAGCTATTATTTAGGTGGATGCACATACAATTTTGCATATTATACCTTCGTGGGAAGATCTTGTGACCCAGTGTAGTAGGCTGTTTTCTAGCTCATATTCTATTTGAACATATAAATATCTGTATATATATGTATGTATATAATGGCGAAAGTTGTTCTCAAGGCCATTTTTGTTGTACCCTTGCTTGTGCTGATTTCCTGCCTCCTGCCACCACCAGCCATACCTACACAGACCAACTTTTACTACGTCGTAGTGAAAGTATAACAGTGGCAGCATCAAAAAAAAACACTGTGCTTTCTTCTCTTTCCTACTATCTTTTGTGAACAGATTCTCTCATGTGACTTTGGCTCATACATAAAGGCATGGTTGACTACACATCGACTAGAAAGAAAATCGGCGTATAAATATAGGCGCGTACATAATGCGCCTTTTCCTCTCTAAACGAGCCAAAAATAGAACACTAAATAGTGTCCTTCCTCAACCTATGCAAGCTGAATGGATGGAGTGTTGAGGCAGACTATAACAATAATGTGGGCATATAGACAGGGATATATTATCGGGAGAAAGGCAAAGGGTGTGAAAAGAAAGTAGTTACAGTGTTGTGGCACGTATCGGAGAAGGACAAATGCATTCCTTTTAGAGTGCCCTTTTAAATGTTTTCTATTCCGTGCAACTTGACAGTAAAAGGAATGCCTATTCCATTTGTCTAGAGGGCTGGATTTGTTCGATAGGAAAGATTCCATTGAAAATGAAATAATTTCATTAGCAGATACTCTCGCTATTGGGCTTGTTCAAAACAATACCAGTTAATTCTTGTGCATTTGTGTATACTCTGATGTTTCATTTCCAATTTAAAAAAATTATATTAGAAGAGCAATTATAAGCTGTATTATCAACATTGCCAAAAATTGAAAATAAAGTTCAACATTGTTGTATAGCTTGTAGCAAGAGTAAAAAATCGATTTTAACTCTTACCCACGCTTTAAGTTGTTTTCTGATGTAAATCTGTAGCCTGCTGGGTGTAAATGAGAGAACCTCTCGTCTGCTGCTGGTTCTGACGTCCTGCCAAATCCATCGGAGATGCCATTGTGCGAAAATAAATAGGTATGATGTGTATATAGGCTTCATAGGGATAAGCGTATTATTTATCCCAAAAGCCTGGTTGTGTGCAAAGTTCAGTAGGTAGGACGTAGGATTGAATAATATGAAAAGTACACCATTTAATACATTTTATTATGAACTATAAAATGCATTGTTTTTATTAAATACTGTAGTTATACCTAAATACATACATATGATACACTTGAAACTTTATATTGTAGCTACCAAGTACTACTGTGTGCTTTTTATCAGTTACCGACGATGAGAGAGAGAGCACTGCACTGCTGCCCCAGTTTCGGAAGATGTTTTCAAGGATCCCACTCACTCATGCCATTCTGCATTGCTTTCCTTTTGCTTGCGTTATTTTCTAGAGAGCATTGTTGGCAAGTAGCAAAAAATGAGAAAATATACCAGCAGCAGCAAGTTCACTATTTTTACTGAAGACGAGAAAAGGATAAAAGGGTAAGATGTATGGCTTGCATATAATGTACCGGGATATTCCAGATCGATAAGAGGTACTTTTCAGGGACTCTCGGAAATTACTGCAGCAGCAGCATGCAGAAATGGCCCATTTTTTCCTTTCTCAGCTATTGAGATCATGCTTTTTTCTGGGAAATTCGTTGAATTTGGTAGTGAAACAATGAAAATATCACCGCATGATTTGTGTTGTAATGGCATTCCCCTAAATTGATTATCTCAGTATGAACATTAGTGCATAGCCTAAGTTTGTCTGTCAGTGTAATAGTATAATAATGACCTTGCAAACATAACAGCTCAACGATATAGGTGCAAAGTTTTGCACATTTTTGGTCGTGTAAAGTTTTATAACATATTAGGGAGGTCTACAGCTACGGTCTAACTTTTATGATTTTGATTGATTGATTTCATATATTGGTTGGTTTTTTATTATAAATATTTTTTACATTGTGACAAATTATAATCTGTAATGTACATATGTATAATACTGTACAGGAAACGAACGGCATTCCTTTAATATGACCAAAAAATGCAAAAGGTGAGGTTTAAATGTTAACATAGAAAGAATATAAACCATAAATCATTTAACAATGACGAAATGGAAAAATACCTAGATGTTATTATTTAGAATTTGCTATTTACTCTTTAAACAATGGCATATCTAAATGTACTTTTCAGCTATTTTTCTTAGATTTCCTAAAAAAATCATGTGAGATTATGCTGTACCTTTTTTCTCAAAAGCTAGTTTTCTGATTTAATAAAGCTGTACTTCAATATGCTTTACCAAAGCATTGGTCTTTTGAGGCATTATGGTGAATTTCATTTCGTACATTTGCATTTCAGCAGGATTAAAATGATGTTTGAAAATATGTTACCATCAGGCAGGAGATTCAGTTTCCTTTGAGCACAAATGAAAAAAATGATAGTAATAAAGCGTAACTGTGGTTGGGTATAGGTCACTGTTACTTTTTGTTCTCTAAAAAGTAATGGAATAATATTGGGGCTAAGTAAATACTTCTATTCTCTGAAGTTATGCACTGCGTAATATCTTTTCAATAACGTTATGCAATGTTATAAACTGCAAAACTTAAACACATTATCGTCCCCTAGCCCATATTCTCCGTATTTTATGGGTAATGGGCTTTATATTTACCTTCTTCATCTGTGGGATTTACAACAGAACATGCCCAACACAAATATTACGTTATATCTATTCAACTTCAAAATTTCTCCTGACTCTGTGCGAGCTTAACCATAAAATTTGCTGAATTGACCTGTAGCAGTATATTGTGCTTGCATTTATCAAATGTGCTTACTAACCAAGTCTATAGAAAGCTGCCCTGCAAGAGTCAGCAGTTCTGCATACTCTTTTAAAATAAAAAAAAGTCTGGTACTTTTCCATTCACTGCAAGCAATGATGAGTCAGTCAACTTTGTGCTTACTGCTGTTATTTGTTACGTACATACAGAGTAGTAGTACAGTCACTGGGACTGAGAGAGAGAGAGAGCAAAAAATTCTATGTATATGCTAATGTCATAAACTTCAGTGTCAAATTTCAAGTGAGGAAGGTAAGAGAATGCGAGAAATGATTGTGCAATTCATTTGTGAGTTTATTATATACATACATAAACACTAGAAAAAAACGGACGATAAATGAAAATAGTAGATAATAATAATAGTAACAAGAATAAAAAGGAAAAGTACTTTATTTGTCGTCATTATCATTGCCGTCATTATATAACAAGGACAAAGAAGAAGCAAAAAGGGTATTTGCACTGATACTTGGCACAGAACATTTTTTGTGAATTGAATTAATGCTTCCAAATATTTCTTGTAAAGTAAATTACAACATTCACACTTGATGGCATTTTGCGCAAGATAATTTTTAAACGCTCCTTTACATTAAAAAAAATCTTGTCACTTTCTTGCAAGCGCTATATAGAAGCGTGTCTAAAGACATTTTCATACAATTTCATATTTATAATGAAACTAAATTTGAATTTTTATTTTGTCTTAATCTTATACAAAAGCGTGTAATTAATTCTATAATAACATTTAAATAGAAATTACCATCCAAAAATAGCAGTGGTTCTCCATGCATGTACTGTTGTGCTTTGAAAGGATTACGACATGCGTATAACATGCATACACATATAACTACTTAAATAGGTATATGGCCTTTT
>JAHZMT010003545.1:0-11451 GCA_027743785.1 Sinhomidia bicolor
ATGGACTTTTTGTCTGCCCTGCCATTACGCTGCTTTTGGCCTTCCACCTCATCTCCAAAAGTTTTCTTGTGCTTGGAGTAGTAGCAGAAAAAAGCTGGAAGGAGAGAAGCTGAAAGTGCCGACGAGGAAGCTACTGACAAGAATTCCAGATGAGTTTGTTCTTTTCTCATTTCTAGAGGTAAAACTGCTTCAAGGTGTTGGTGGTGCCAAGCAAAGAAGGAAAAGGCCAAGGGAGAACTCACTTGACTGGGATAATATGAAGTTCATAAGATTTGCCGTTTATTTACTTTGGTTGCTTGTCGAATCTTAAACAAGACTGGAGTGGAAGTGAATTAAAGAAGGAGAGAGGAAAAGAATGGGATTTCCTTTTGAGCGAAAGATATCATATCAAAAAAGACATGCATACCTGAGATCTCAACATGCCCACAATATTTACACAATGTGATTGATAGCTAGGTATACAATGTTTACCCTTCCACATGCTGCTCATGATAAAAAGAACTACACATTTGTATGTACCACACAACAGGATATTCTTTATCAGCAGAAAATGTATAAATCCAGAGAGAGGGGGAACACATAACCCTAAAAAGAATAACTTCAGGAACACTTAACAACAAAAAGAATACCTATACATATAAGTAAACAATTACTTATTTTAGAAAAGTAAAATATGCTCTCAAATGCTATGAACAAGCGTTTAACCTGCCGTCAAATTGACCGTTGATAATAATTTTCACTATACAACAAAAATAATTCCAACAAGACAACCACAAACCTGCCTGCCGCAATATCAATGCCAAATGTATAGGGGTCTTTAACTTGAGGCACTTAATAAAATGAACAAGTAAACAGATAACCCAAAACCCGAGTGTTTAACCTTTATATTTATTTAACAGTAAAAAAATCTGTGATGATGATATTACTCTATGCTCATTCTATGCTACTTTCACTCTGGCTCTGGTAATAAATAAATGGGCAGATGGCTTACCTAAAGGATTACTACACGGCCATCATAAGCTACGCAATAGGATTTACATTATAAAAAAATAACTCACACAGCAACCAACCCGACACTATTACAGTTGTGTGTACCTCCACTCCACCTCATTGATAAACAAAGCAAAGGTTGCGTAAGCTAAAAAAAGAGAAGAGGAAAAAATGTGTTGAAATGCTTCAAACTCGCTTGGTTTGTTTGAACCTATTTTTAACGATGATGATATAAGGGATTTTTTTCACCACCATAACAGCAGGGGATGATGAAGACTTCACTAAACTACTGACTTGCCTTACCTTCTTTTCCTTCTTTTTTTAGTTAGGTATCATTAAATTTTCTTATTTACATACACACGCGTTCCTCCTAAGTACATAAAGCATGTGTTTGTAATGTGTGCTTGTACACCTCAATCTTTCACGCATTATTTTTTTGTTTCCTTCCTCTTCTTCTCAAAGGGAGAGAGAGGAAGAGAGATGGAAAAAAGTCCATTTAGAAAGGCTTTATTTTGGCCCGCGGTGCTTTTGGCAGTAGTTGGTTTACTTTTCGAATTATAGTCAGACATCCTTAAATACAGAGGATGACGAAAGAGTTGAGAGTGTGATGTTAAGAGGTACAGGTAAACGGCAGGAGCAGCAGCAGCACACTTTTCTTTAAAAATACATATATTCCGAATATAGCAAGGTATATTATAGTCTTGTCTAAACACCCGCCGCCGGGTTGAATGGATAGTTACATGACACGTTTTTCTTGTAGCTGCCACTCTGGAATGCCAAAGTATCAACAAAAAATACCTTTTCCACGAATAAAAAATATATCTCACGAGACCAAAACGGAGTTGTACACTTCATGTCATTTAAGTTCACTGCCACACTCACTCCCTCCCTCCTCCTCCGCTCACTCAATATTTCTCGTGTTTTCTGCAGATAAACAGACAGACAACTTGCCAGTAGTACATACAACAGCAGCTCATAATATATTCATCATGATCAACGCGCTGTTGTGGTGGTAGTGGTGGTGGTAGTGGTGAGCAAAAACTGTTATTGTTTTGCCGATTTTCTTTTTACAGAATAAAAAAATGAGACACACAGCTCAACTCTCAGAAAACAGCCTACTTTTTTATCGTTGTTGTTGTGCTGCTGCGTTGTTAAATAATGTATGCAGACAATGCGAATGTTCATGCACTGCAAAACACTATAATTTTTGTAAGTGATTTGCGGGGGAAGAAAAGAAAGAGCGAGAGAGAGAGATGATACTTTTTGTTTATGCGTAAGTTTTGTTGGACGGACGGATCATTTTTTTTATTCCATCACTTCACTTGAGATTGCAGTAAATGCAACGATTGTTTCAAATAAATGCTCGGCGTTCTTGTGTTAACACGTGTAGAGCATGCATCATCATGTGCACTGCTTAAAGCATTGCTGCGTAAAAAAAACATCAATACATGTTGTCTGTACATGGTAAACAGTTTGTCTTGGCCAATTTACGACTTGTTTTATCTAAAACATTCGTTCGTTCACTCAATGTTACTTGTTAGCACATTCGAGTTCAACTTGAGTTGTTGGACCAAAAATAATCTTTGGTAAGTGCTACCTATATCATTTGACCATATCTCTAGTCTCTGGTTTACAGCCAGGTGCTCTACCATGACTGGAGTTCATTTTAAATGTATGGAAGACAGTACAGAAAAATGCGCGTATAAATTTGTTCCGGTTCCGGGAAAACAAGGATTTAATACAGTTAATTTTCAAATGATTGGAGACATGTGAACTTGCAGGTTTTCTGAAACTCGTCATTGCATAGTTCATAGCTAATAATTTATCGCATTTATTACAATTATTTAATTAATTTCAATCACTAAATACTTGTCCACTAGTGGTTAGCCTGTAAGAAATTCATCATCTTCATCCCCCATTCTCCATCATCATCATCATCTTCATTATATTTTAGTTACTTGATATATAGCAAAAGTTTGTAAAGCGGTACAGCAGCAGCAGCAGTAAACTTTTAGGTAATTTATTACTTTTGACTTGTTCCTCCTTGTAGTAGTAGTAGTAATAATAATAATAGTAATACCATATTATTCTGCTAGTTTAGAGGAGGAAAGAAGTAAAAGGAGAAAAGTTATGTCACATTTTTGGAGGTGGATGAAACCACGATTGCCACACACCACCACAATACAATTTTAGCTTATTATAACTACCTATTTGCTTGCTTTCTATTTACCAAGAAGAGTGTATGCATTCCATGTGGCATTTTCTTGTTTCTGGTAGTGTGGAGGTGCATGCATTCATTCATGAATAATTTACATTTTGTCCATTTATTAACTCACCACACGCTTTCTTCTACACTCTGCTGCGCGTTCTTCAACTCTTTATTTTTTTCCTACACAACTTTACCTTATAAATTTTTGCTTATTATTACTACAAAAAGGTGGGTCACTAGAACGCGCTCTGACGTGTATACATTTTTTATATACATCATGAACTTTACGTTAGAAAATATTTCCTGTGTGAAAAAAACTTTTTTTTCGTGTTGGCTTTTCATTTGCAAGCACTTATAATAATACCGTCAGTATATAAAAATAATGAGATAATGGCCTTTCACAGCGCAACACCCCGGTACTCACTTGGTAATAATAATAATAATAATAATAAGCTACCGTAATAATACAAAATAGGTACAACATGAAATTTGATATATTAGCACATCACAGCAAGACGACAGAACATTAAAAGAGTTGTGTGTTTGGGTACACTTCAAACTTACCTGTAAACAGGATAAGCGCCCATTTCTACAATGACACTGTAATGTTCTGAAAATGCAATAAAAGGACTAAATAAGGAGCTTTTGAAGTGCTATTGTAGGTGTAATAATAATGCGCTGCTGCCTTCTACTAACTAACAACTTTTCCAGTAGCTGCTGCTAGCTTTCTTCTTTATGTTTCGCATTCATTTTCTATGCGCGGTGCGGTACCAACAACAAAATAATACTTTAGATAAATTTATTTTGAGTAATAATAGGAACGAGCGTGTGCATGCAGTCAGCTTTGAATGAATAAAAAAAATAATGTGATAAATGAGATCTGATATGTTCACGGGTAAGTATGTATACCTATGCATTTTACGTTGCATGTTGCTTTTTTTATTCACCTCTAGAGTTTCTTCTTAATGCCTTTTAATTTCATGCATGTGCAGCGTACGTGTTTTCACCTTGCACTTGTGTGACTAAATATAGCAATAATATTTTACGGCTACACAAACCACACACACCACACACATTGCGCTTTTTCAAAAGTCATACATATTCATGTGAAAGTGGTTGTAATTTGTGCTGTCAAAATCCATAGGAAATTTTTTAACGCACATTTTCATATTGTAGATAAAATGGCTAAATACGTACACATATTTACGTACGTACAAATAGGTATGTATTCAAAGTTGGGTGCTGTTTGTAGCAGGCAGGCAGACATGCCACAGTCACAACCACAATAACCACTTGAAAATTTAATGAAATATTTCTACTCGGCAAATAAGACGGTTGAATGGATGCTCATGGATGATGATGAATGTAAGTAAATCGCATTCTAAAGCAGTTCTGAAGCAGTTTTTTGTGCCTTAGAAATACGTATGTGTACTGTGTACACTCGACTAAAAAGTAATAAATATTTCCATAATACCTATTCCCAAACTTTTACGTTTAGGTGGTGGTGGGGTAACCAATTCTTTTTACATGATGATCATTGTTATGCAGAATAGTCATCATCGTCGTCCTCCCCGTCAATTTCATCACTGTCATAATCAACTATGTACAAAGTTGTTATTTTCAATATTTTCCTTGACCTTCCTTCCCTAGATATATTCCATGTAGGGAACACCACCACTATTATTATTTATTCTAAGCTTTTCTTGTCATGACGGGTGTGTATACAAAATTCCTACAAAAAAAGAAACACACACACAAAATTATATACATGAATGGAAATAAAGAAAGAAGGCATGGTTCTTCACAAAATTTTCTATTTTAGCTCATGGTGGTGGCGATGGGATATGGTGATGATGGTGGCGAAGGTGAAAGGAAGGAAGAAGGATGAGTAGGTATAATGATGATAGGTAACCATATTTCTGGGCTATTTGTGCTCACTTACACCACCTAAGCTAGCATAATAGTTACCACCCAGAGGAGAAGTACAAGACGACGACTACGAGAGAGTAGTGTTGTGTACAGTCAGCAAGTTTTGATCATCATCTTTTTTTATCCAACTAAACCAAACATCAAACATTATTTTCTGTGTTACTGGAATAGACCGTTCTTGTAGCTCTTTTGCTTATCATTATTTGTGATTATATGGACTGCCACATATTATTAGAGGGATGTTATCATCAACTGAAATAGAAAAGAAAAAAACTGTTATTCTTATTCTGATGCTTTGCCCTTGTGTACGTACGTGTGTATTTTTGTTGACGATTATTATGTTTACGCATAAAATGTTATTCTGAGAAAGCATACATATTTTATTATTTTTATTATTAAAAAAATAACTATAGTGGTTGAAAGGTCTTGGCTAGATAAGTATTATAGATAGGCATTATATATACGTACTTGTGGCTACAAACAGAACAAAATTCCATTATTCCAGTCGTCAGTCGTCACAGTATAAGAATGACTAGAGATATGCATATGACGCGAGTGTATAGAGGTTTTTACGGAAACGGTGGATATGTACACGTTTTTCGATTTTCTATGCTTGTTTATTGCCAGAGTCAATTATTGGAAATGACTTTACGGGCACTTGAGCAAAGAGTTGAAGTGTGATGATGGTTTTCTATAAATTACTGGATTTTATGTAGGTACTACGATAGACTCTTGCCATGCTGCAATAAAGTGAGATTACTTTTCCCTCTTGGAGTATTATTTAGAGAGGCACACATATATGAGATGAGAGGCAAAAGTTGAGTAAGTATTGAGCAGTTTTTTTTGTTTGCTTGCATATGACTTGAAAAGGATATTATGAAAAGCAAGTTTCTTGTAATTTACTAATAGCAAAATGTAAAAGTTTTACGTTGGATTTCCCTGTATCATTGGACTGTGTTCTGGGGAAAACTTTTGAAAAGACCTCCATGCTAGCATGATAAATGGTATTGTTGTTTTAAAATAAAATCAACCTTTTGGCTAAATTTTGTAATGTCTGCCTTCCTTTTTCACGTATTTGCAACAGCAACAACGACAATTAAATAAAATTACCCTGCAAATCGAATGAATTTGCTGTCTAATAATTTCCCTAACAAAATCTGGAGTCTTGTCTTTTTCCCCTCTGCAAAAATCAGCATTAATCTTCTGTCAACAAGGCAGAAAAGTAGCAGCTGTGATAGCGCCAGAAAAGGATTAATACTTATAGCGACATGACGTAGTCCTACAAGCATTTTTACTGATTAAAGATGACCTCGCCCTTGCTTATCATTATTTTTTCCTCAAAGAGTCGAGTGCCTACATATACATAGGCAGTCCATTAAGATGCAACACGTACACGTTTGTCACCACCATAATTCAAGCGTGTCTACATTTGATTTTAAATGTAAATATTCAATAATTGTGCTTTTCAAGTTGACCATAACGGCCGCCGCCGCACAAGCATAATATATCGGTCATATTCATAGAGTAAGAATAATATGGTCATATTATCGACGTGACGAAAAAATATTATTTTTTTATTATTTACAAAAACTCTTTTACGTTCTGCCTACCTGTTTGTCCATTTGTGCGTTGATGCGAGTGACAGAAAAGAAAATGTTTTTTAAAAATGCAAACGGCTTTTCTTTAGACGAAGAAAAGGACATAAAACGCGCCTTATTTGCTGCATCAACTTTTGTTAATGAAGACCATAATCATCATCATCATCATCATTGCAAGTTGGCTACACGAAACAAATGACTTTGTAGAGTACAGGTGTGAAGTAATGTTTTCTCGCACGACAATCAATGGTTTCGGAAACAAGTCATAAAAATTTATGAGACCAACAAACGTCAAACTTGGTTTATCTTGGAGAGGGGAATGGATACTCGTAAAATAAAAATTTAGATGGGAAAATGAAATGGGTCACGGGAAACGCTAGTGCGACGGGGTTGGCTTAATTTCATTAAACCTTAACGACCTCAGTGAGAAGACTATACATACAAAATAATATCTTGTTTCTTTATGTATGGTGCGTGTGTATATGGGTGTACTATCACAAGTTGCATTGTTGTCACCCAATCTTAACCATGTTGAGTGGGCTCGACTTTTTCGATTTTGGATGATGCTCATTGTGTGTGTTTTCATTTAATTTTATAGCGATTTTTAGGCTGCTCGTTAGCAAACTTTAGGTAAATAAAGTGACATGTTTAAATAAAAGGTAGAGAGAGAGAGAGAGAGAGAGAGATTGCACGATGATGATCATGTCAAAGACTGTGCTTGCTTGGATAATGGAAATTGGTTTAAAGGTATGTCGCTTTTAGCATTATTACATTTCAAAAAAATCCGGTGCTATTATCATTGTCATTTTTGTCGAGTTAATTTGAAATCAGAACGATGTTCATAACACAAACTTGGGTACACATGTTTACTTGATATTAGATAATAAAATAGGTCTTACACAATTTCCAAAATGTTTGCCACGGACATTACACTTTTTCGTATATTTTATATAACCAAACATGCAACGAAACAGAAAACTTGTTATCATAATTCATACTTAATTATGGGAAGGGCAGTAATTGAATTCACAGGAAATGCTTAACATTCCTGTCACACAGGTTGATTTTAATTTTTGTAGCATTTAAAATACTACATAGCGTAATCAAAAATAAAAATAAAATTAGCGTGATGCTCTGATGATGGTGATGATGATAGTGCAAGCTTCCATTTAACCTTTTATGGAGCCCGGCCGAGCAGCATTTTTGTAGAAAAAAGGTGAAATAAATAAATCTCGTTACGAAATTAGATTTAAGTTGACACATGCCTCTTGTTGTACCTGTTTCCGTGTAAAATAATCTTCTTTAAAGAGCAAACAAGCTGTATGCATCATCATGGCGTAACAACACACAATGAAGTCGGTAACGTTTGCCCCAAAATTGGTGTGTTTTGATGACTTCCACTTTACCATTCTTGATGATGATGATGATGACGCGCCGTGTGTGCATACCTGGCTGCGTCCTTTAAAAAGTGAACTAAATATTATGTCGTCTACCTACTTCTGGAGAAAATTGCAGCTAGTTAGAGAGAGAAGAAGAAGAAGAAAACATGCCATAATATATTATGTTTTTTGTTGAGTTTTTATGTGTCATCATCATTATGCAACAACAGCACACAGATATTTATCGTGCACACATTTCATTCAACAACCGCAACAACAATAGCAGCGCTCCACCACCATCACCACCACAAAATTTGTTTACTTCTATTCATGTTCCCACTCTTGTTTTGTTCTTTGTTGGCCTCCTGTTCCGAATCACCTTTTTCCGTGCAAGTCTACTTACTGTGCTGCTGCTGCTTGTTAGGTAGTATGTTGTTATCCTGGATCTTGAAGGAATGAACAAAAAAATTGGATGCGGCAAAGCGGAAGACAATTTTATGTGACTTGTTTTGATGACGGGCTGTTGGAAAAAATAGCTTCGTTTTTTTCCAGCGTACAAGGCTAGTAGTAACGCACCTTATCTCTATTTAAGCAGTGCTCTTACTCATAAAATTCAAATGTGCACGGATGCTGCCAACAATGTATACAGGTAAAAAAAATCTGGGTTTCTTTTCGTAGTGCACAACGACCATGGAATGACTGACTTGCTTTGGGTAATCGCAGCTAGTTGCAGATTACACATTACGCTTCAGCATATAAATTGTCTAGTTGTTGGTGGATGACAAACCGTAAGAATGCAATGGTTTAATGTGCCTTTTTACCTACATCATCTTAATGAATAAATGACAAAAACGAAACGATAAAACTTCAGAGGTGATTATTACAAAACCTTTTTTTGAATCCCGTAATCCTTCTACTTACAATTGACTTGGTAGACATTTTTCTTCTTTATGTTAAGTGCACCTTTAGCAATCATCATACAAAAAATAACATTGCATAATGTTATTTACCGTAACAAAGTCACAGTTCATTATTTTAAAAACAAAGATGTGCAGTGTTTTATAAAAACGAAGAAAGGGAAATGATATTCCACTGAATAGGAAATTAACAAAAGGAGAATTTGAAATGATTTTCCAGGCTTTTAAAAAAAAGCTACAGTGTGGTATTATATCAGCGTGACGTCAGCTCTGTTTGCTGTAAGGGATTAGTTTTTCAATAGAGTGATACTTAGAAAAGCAACAAAAAATAAATAAACATAAATACATTTTTATGTCAATTCTTTCTTTTTTTGTGTCCACGGGGGAAGATCAGACAATAAGTCAAGACGGGGAATTTTCGATGACTATTTCTTTCTCTGATTTTTTTAGACAAAACTAAATACACTCATAGTTTTTTCTTCTCCTTAAAAAAGGTTCCGCATAAAAAATGCAAGTTTAGCAGCAGCATACATACTTCATATGACACAGTAATAACAATGATGTTTTTTATTTCTGTTTTTTTCCTTCAATTCCCTGTTGTCGTCTGCCCGTAGCATGTGTCTCCACTGGAGCTTACACAATGTGACATGTTTCTTTCCATTTCTTCTTCTTGGTGGTATTTTGTGGCAGTAAAGAAAAAAAACCACTGCTGCTCTTGATGTGCTCTTCTTGACTGCTGCAGCAGCACAACTAGCACAGCTACACACACACACAACTTGTAAGCAAGCTGCTGCAAGACGACATCATCATTTTAAAAAGAATATTGAGCAATTTGGTCCTCGAAATCACTGTACTGCTGCTGATGCTTGTGTGTGTGTAGATGACGAAGAAAAAATTACCCTCAATTTGGTTTCCAAATTGTGCATTCATTCAATGATCCTTGGCTGTTGATGACGACCACGATGATGATGATGAGCGACAAACGATCAAAAAAGGCTGAACTATACATTGGCCAGTGAACAAGAACAAGCTTGTTATCTCATCAAATGCACTTTCATTACTATTACATCTCGCTTCTCCTTGAGTCTTCCTTTTAGAAAAATGTGCAAGAAAAAATATATACATATATTCCCATTGTGTTATCTTTCTATTTTATTGCACGACAAAATAAGTGCAGCTTCTCCAATTGTGCATATAACCGTTTTCCAACAGCAGCATATTATGATGACACGCCATTTCCTTTTTCCGTCCTTTCTCTCTGGTGTGGGGAGTAAGCAAAAGAAAAAAGGAAAAAAAGTGTTCGTGACCAGCAAGCAACCAGTCATCAAGAAAATGTAATATAATGAATGCGCAGCGTTTTTGGATATATAAATATTTTTCTTCAGTATAATGGAATAAAAGTACGGCACTCGTCATAGTAGTCAAGTCAGTTATCATAATCATGCAATCGCATGTTAATATGCATTTGAGAGAACAAAGAAGTAGGTGAAAATACCACAATAATGCCTGCATTCAAAAGCATTTTTTGCATAGCTATGATGATGATGCGTCAAATAGAAAAATTCAGATAACTGATGCCAATCTAATGTATATTCTCTCTGTTGTAAACCGCTTTTTCTCCTTGTTTGGAAATCAATATCGAAAAAAAAGATCAAAATACTTTATTAGTTTTTTTGTGCTGGCTTTTACTAGCCTTATTGAAAAAAACACACAGAGAGATTGTATGCGACAATTTGTTCCTTTTTTGTGCTTTTTTGTCTCTCTCTCTCTCTCTCTGTGACATTGTTCAAAGGAAATTCTACATTTTAAATAATAGCAAGTGTGACTGTTCATGTCCTGTTTTTTTATCTTTTGTTCAATCAAAAAGACTAAAGATAAAAGCAAAGCTATCATTTTTTCGCTCTCTGTTGTTAAAAGCAGAGGACCAAAGGAAATATTTCCGGTTTTTATTGCCTCATTGCATTGCTTATTGCTGCTCTCCTCTTGTCTGTTGCTTAACTGTCAGCACAAATATTTTTGTTGTTTGCAATCTTGTAAAGAGGGTCTCTCCGCTTGGGTATAAACATGTAAAGTGATCATTGCGGTTTGTCGTCAAACACTCTATTCGGACACTTGAATGTCCATAAAAAAAACTTGAGAGCAAGCTAGTAAGCTCCTTTGTCTTTCTTTTTGTTGGGTGAATTCATTGGGATACATTTTTATATGCCGACATTTTGGATTCTTTTATTTCATTGCTGGTGCACCGTGAGTAAACCAATTTTGGTAGTAAAGAAACAACTTTTTTTGGAAAGAACTTTGAATGATACATACATAAATTTTTTTGTCTACCTTCTTGGATTTGTTTTCTTGTTCCAAAATTTAATTCAATTTAAATGTCAGTTTTCTTTTTTTGCAATAACGTTGTGGTTTTTATTGAATTGTTTAGGTAG
>JAHZMT010003546.1:0-10564 GCA_027743785.1 Sinhomidia bicolor
TGAAGAAATATATAATGGAAAATTATCATCATCATCATCTCTTTGCTGAAACGGTTTTTTAAAAGGAAGAAGGATGAGCAGGAAATTAAATTACTCAATCATATACCTATTTTATGAAAAAATGCATTACCTATGCAAATGAGTTCAGAACATTTTAGCGGTTATTCATATAGGTCGTACTGTATAATATATTGGCGGGACAATAAATTAGATTAAATATGATAGCTCCTAATGCAATTCGGAAACTCTATTTGGCTAAAGAGATTAATTTTAATATAGTACTGTGTACAATTTACTTTTAAACCTTTTATCATCGGATGCACATTTTTTTATTATCTACTGTGCTAAATCAACCTCCATACCCAAACTTATAAAGGCTCACAGAAGGGTTCAAAATAACAGAATTGGTGTGACGGTGAATAGTCTCATTTTGCCCAAATACAATACGCTAAATACTTTTAACGTAAACTACTGTTTAATTAGACAGCAATCGCCAGTAAACGATGTCAAACAGTAAACTGTTGTGTCATTAGCATGAGTCTTTGTCACATTGTCTCTCACGTCGTGTGGAGAACGGACTTTGAACGACGTCGTGTCACATTTGACGTTTTTTGTAACACTTTTCGTGGTAGGTAATATTATTATCAACCCCTCAGCATGCAATTTTCCGAGACAAATGTGTATGCATCAATATAGATGGCTTACATTAAGAGCATATAATATGTAAGTATTTAGTATTTACATCGCATCTTGATTCTCATTGCATGTTTTACACTACTGTGTGTGCCATTCTTCTCTCTAAACTTATTTCATTGACTGCTGCAGTTATTATTACGAAATATGTCTAAATTTTGAAAGCGTTTGCATTTTGCCGCCTCTTTTATCTAAATACAAAAATTACAACTTACAACAACCTAAATAGCACTTTTTAGTTCTCTCAGCTTTAGAGTACAGTTTACCAACGACGCTTTTGTCAATTGGCATATTATAATATGTAATATTACTATTACTCGAAGTAGCAAACAGTACAATGACAAGACAAATCTCTTTTTTTGTTTTTTATATATTTTGAATGAATTGAGAAATTCAACTGAGCAAGCTCCATTTCAGTAAACGACTCTGTGAGATATATAGTCATTCACTAAAACTTGCGCTGAATAATGACATATTACCATCTACCTACCTACCTCACTACTACTACAACTCAATTAATAAAATTTGGGATGGAACACCGAAAGAAAATGATTAGTGCATTCAATCAACAATCTCTCTCCTTGTAATAAATGCACTTGTTGTTGTATTGAATTTGTAATTGCAAAGTACTCTATTCACTATTCATTTTAATTTTGATTGACCATTATACAGACATTTAATATGGCCGTGACTACTTACGTGCTGGTGACGGTTAAAATGGTTTGGTTTAGGTAGCTACAATTATTGTAATATTTTTTTGTCAATCTATTCTTCAAAGATCAATGCACTTTTTTTACTACTACTACTTACTAGGCAGCAATTTTATCTTCTCAAGATCTTATTTTGATTATCATCAATCATTTGCGCGACATAAATAATCAAGTGAGGTGCTCTCTACGCTTGGTAATTATTACTTTTAATTTATCTCAAATCATCTATCTAGAACCCGCCATCATTTTTAACCATGCAGCAGCAGCAGCATGTCTTTTGCAATATTCACATTGCATACCTTTTGCTCATGAAGGTAATCACAATCTTCTTGAAAGAGCGAGCAAAAGTTTTGATAAAAATTTTTGATGCAAGATAATTTCTATTATTTCAACTTTTGCTTTCATTCCCAACAACGGCAAATTGACGACAACAAACTGCTTGTTGAACCCACTGCAGCAGCAGCTGTACTATACAATCTTCTTACTGTCTATATACCCAGAGGACATTTAATTTGAAATCAAGTGCAATTTGTGCATTTGCAGTTTGCATCATAACTTGTAAAACACATACAAGGGGATGGGGAGTCAACAGCCAAGCCGAAATTTAAGAAATGAAAATGTTGCTGAAACAACACATGTAATAATATACATATTTTTACATATTATGTATACTCTCATCACAAAAGTTAACCTAACTAGAAATCAAAACATAAAACTATATTATGCATTTTATATGCACCACCCCCAATTTTACATCATGAAAACTTTACTGCAAACCCATTTCAAGGAAATGCGGTGAATGCTAATTTCCAAAAAGTAACGCTGATAAACAAAAGCAATTCACCCTGTCGCCTGTGATATGATATCTTGCTGATTACAAAATACCCACCTGTTACTACAAAAGTTAACAGACAGCCAACAGAGAGAATATAATCAGAATTATAATAATAATCATAATAATAAAACTCCTTTTTGTTTGTTTGATAATCTGTTTCTCTGAGTAGTAGTAGTGTAGCGTGTACACATTCTGTATTTTGCATGTAGTTTAAATGATTACCTACTTAGTTTCCTTAATTAGTAGCGCATTGTATGTCATTTTAAAGCACATTTAAAATCAGAACAATCAGAACAGTGCATCAACAAATTTATTGGTGTACATTATTATTTGACAGTTGTGCATTACATTGAATTCACAAGAAATGGGAACAGAAAAAAAGCAACAGTGTCTCGAAATTAACTTGTCGTGATTTAGATTCATTCAATCCTTCAAGGAGGCAAGCAAATTTTACTGTGCAGACGACAGGAATGCTTATTTGCTGTTGTTGTTACTACACCCCCAAAAATAATATCCGTGTATGTGCGCGTTCACTATATATGTATGTATGCACTTCCATATATTTTACGCAGGTAATTTCAGACAAAATGTAATAATCTATTCGAAATATGTAATAACAATAATGCAACATATATGCATGTAATAAAAAAAAGTTTGTGTATGCGAACGAAGATGGGAGGAATATAAAAAAAATTTCGATAAAATGTTTACTCTGATAAGAAGGATAGTATATTAAGTAGTCTCTCTAGTGTAACCTGCGAGAGAACCCTTTTTTCCTACACGTTGCGCCGTGTTGTTGGGCTGCTGCTGCTGTTGTTTGCTTTTTTTGCATTGCAATTACCAGTTGTAATGGTCGCTGCATGAATGCTAAGTGAAATGTCTTGTCAAAAAATCGTTGCATTGTTGCAATTTTGCTCGTTACAAATTTAACCATCTCTACAGGAAAACGCCAGATATTTACCTATTGGTCAATTTGAACAAAGTGTATTGTAATTGTACTGTTTTAATGTATTAACATAACCCTGGCTCTGGTAATGCTGGTACCTTCATTCTTACCAGTAAATGACTTTTTTATCTTTGGTATATATGGAATTGCTCATTTTGTTTCATAAGTGCACAGATTGGAACTAGGTATGTTTAAATTATTTTTTTTACCACTTTAAAGAACTTTGTATAAAGCATGAAAAACATGAGCGCTTAAAATGTTTGTCCAAAAGGGCCAAAAAGATAGTATGTTGCTTAAAAATATTCAAATACATGATACGTTATGTTGGTGTCCTTGCAAACATCTAATTATTATCATCACTACCTCATTTTAGAATATGATGATCGTCTTGATCATTGGTTTTATGTCATTTTGCCGCAGGGTGCTAATACTACGGTAGGCTGATAAATCATGAAATATATTTATCGTGATTATGCTACATATTGAAACAATCCCTGTATGTAATTCATTTTGTAAAGGTGTGAAAAGACTGCATACTCATATTGATTGCGAACAAGGAAGTAATAACTTTTAGTGTTTATACTACCTAGGTTTAACTATAAATCAGAAGGACGATTTTTTTACTTGGAAACTTTTAAAGTACAGACTACACTAGTTGACAAGAATAAGAATAGTTACTAAAAATAGTAGTAGTAGTAGCTATTTTTCACAGTTTTCCTTGTTTAGAAGTACACATCAGCAAGCTCAATCGTGACGGGATTGTTACTGGAGATTTGTAAATCGTGAGTGGCAAAATAGGAAACAGTAAACTTTACAGTGGCATCTTTTTCTGTAAAAGATGGATTGAAATGACTTGCCAAATTAAAGGCGGCTGTGTTTATTTTGTCTTTAGAATTTTTATATTAACGTAATAAAAATTTCTAGCACTTTCAAGTTTATTACTGTTAAAACTTTTCCTTCTTGCTTGTTTCCGCCATTTAAGATTTCATAGATGCCAAACAAAACATAATAGCATGTAGTTTGTCGCTTGTGCTGAAAATGTTACAATGTTGAAGAAATTCCTAGTTAAAAAAAATAACAATTTCAAGCAATGTAGTTGTGTAAGTTGCAGCGACTCATACTTATAGACATTGATTATTATTGTAGCGTATCAATAAGTTGAAAAGAGGATGCGTACGTATCACAGTATACAACTCATCATTTAATAATTACCCATGTGTACATTTCAACGCATATATAATTTGATTACAGATTGTATCACTCAACATCCTTTTTGCAATGTTTAAAAATATAATTTCAAATACCTTTTATTGCAAAATAAATCAATTCGGAAATCAAAGTTGTATTATTTGTTGTTTAAAAGCTCATTATTACTTTTACCTACATTCAATCTAAATAGCTTTTTAGTGTAGCAGCGAAGCAGTTTTCACTCACTATTTGCTATACTTGTTATCATAATATCACTCATTAATAGTCATTAAACAGTGCTATGCTATGTTATCATAATAGCCAATTGTTTTTTCCTCTCTCAAATTGTTATTGCTTCTACAATTAATAATCTGATTGGGAGTTCATAGTTTCCTTTAGAATGAATCATGTAAACACATATTTTCCTCTGCGTGACTTTTGCACAAAAAAAACCTTTGATTCTTCGTGTATTCAGTTCACTTGAACTACTTGTATCATTGCTCTGCATATATAAAAAAGGAAGCTCTTTGTTCCAAACTAGCCAACCAATTTTCTTCGCATCCAAAAAGCAGTGCACATGTTGCCGCGTTGCATCCCTCATTCAATGTCATCCTAAATATTGGAAGCGATGAGATAGGGTAGAGAATAATCACTTTGGATTCGCTTCGTTGATCAATGTCATGCACTGTGCATATATCCATACACATATATATGTATACCTAAATAGGTAAGTTATTCCAAGTGTTGAAATTCCACGCAGCAGCAGTTCGTTTCAATTTTGCACACATCCTTGTTCCTTGTACGGTGTACGGACACGGACTGTCCGCCTAATTGATGTCATAATCTAAGGTATAGCAGGAACTACTGAACTTGAATGACGTATGTACACAGGTTGTTGTACGTCCAAACTCCTAACCATGAATATGGAGTAAGAGCCACAAGAAGTAGCTGCAAATAGTATATCGTATGCAATTATTTTAATCAGTATCCTCTTTCCAGCTATAAGATGTCCGTGTCCACATCATCTTTACGACATGTGACACCTGTAAGGTTATATCTTTGATCGGTTGCTGCAACATTTACTTATATGAAAATACAAACCCTTCACGTTATGCATATTACATATCATTAAAAAAACTTGCTATCGTAGAAAAACCTTTATTATGGATGAATGTATTAATTTGCAATTTCGCAAGAGTATCAGCTAAATAGGTAAATAGGTACTATATTTTTTTTAATTTTTAACATTTAAAAAACTTTCAATTATTTGCTTCACATTCATGACAAAAATTTTATCACCCGAGATTAGGTATGTACTTGAAACATTATTTATTTGCAAAGACGGTAAAGTTTATTGGAGATCTTCCTTGTTATTGTGCTTTGTATTAAATGATGATCGTCATTCTGCATTTGTTACACACACATTATGCATTCTTTTCCCACCACCCCTCTGATTGAGAGTTTATCACAGCAGTAGGGAGGACACCCAGTATGTTGTGGTGATTTGCGTTTGCACTAAAAATTCTAAAACTGTTGATTGTTATTTTGCACTCTTGTTACTGTATGCTTTGCTATTGTTGAAGGGCTCCATACTGCTGCTACCGCTTGTTGAAGTGCAGGCAGTGACTATTGTTTGGGAAATAATACACACGTATACGGTGTGTAGGTACATACCTTGAAGGTTACTCACTTTACTTGACCGTCAACGTCTTTGCCCCGTAAGTACCATTCTAATCATCATCGTATCATAACAATATCGTAAATTATATTTATGTGACATGTACTTACTTGCGTACGTACGTACAACAAAATCATTACATGTTTCAAATATTTTTATGTTACAAGTAAATTACAGCGGTAAGCAATTACATGTTGCTTTTGGACTGGCGTACCTTTCCGAACTTTGATCTTTTTCACTACTTCAAGGACACTTGTAGACAAACAAACAACAGAGAAACTTTTTTGAAAACCACGCACATAAACAAATACATGCATATTGTGTGTGTGTAGGTTACACAAATTCTGAAAGTCAAATACTTGTTTGTTGGTCACATCATCACAATAGCGGGGAGATTTTACATACACATGCGTAACTTTTGAGCATTCACAGTAGGCAGTTAACGGTAAGGTACTACATGGCTCAGCAGTGGTTTCCAATTCCAATTAAGTTTATGAAAATATATTATGGTTAAACTCTCGAGTGCCGCACTCAATTTATTATTTCATAAATTGTTATTTCAAACTGCAACCTGCGCGTTTTAAATGCAGATGACAAGTCATTTGATTATATGAAAGTGCTATAGTACTATACTTAGTCAGTTTTGTAGCAACACTTTTATGTAATTGGAAAACGTATATGAATGAATAATATTTTTCGCAATTGCATCTGATTTATTTCGACAAACTAGCATTTCTATTTAATGCTCTCGTACATTTTAAAGTACTTTCATGCTTAAATCTTGATGAAATAGTTGTGGTAGGCCTTTATGTACAAAAGATTCAAAAAAATGTGCAAAAAAATAGTTGCAAAAAGTGTACAAATTCGTGCTGTAATGTTCTTCTACCTTGCTGTTAATAATACGACACAATTCTTTTGGTCAACCAAAACCAAAGCAGCAGCTCTCTGCACGAATAACACAATGTCTAGTACGATAGGTCTAGTCTTGCGGTTCCATGACGCATTATTACCATTACATAAATTGCTGGCGTGCATGTCACAAGCAAACAAGGAACTACTATATAGTCAATAGTACTACTACTACTGCATTCCTCCTAGTAAAGTTGATGATGATGAAATGTGCAGCAATCATATGTACTTATTATAACGAGTGGAGGAGCATACATATGTGACAAAATGTCTATTTATCAAGGCGTCGTCAACATGTTTTCAACAAAGAGAGGACAAATAAGTGGACTGTTTTGTAACAGTAGGAAACGAAATTAACCATATCATTTTATATACTTTTAAAAAGGGAAAATCCGTCAGAGTTGCAAGTTGCAAATTACTTGCATAACACAATGCTTGCTAAGGAATCCCATTGATTCCATATTCATTTGATCAAGTTTTGTTGTCACTGTCACATTAATCTGTTGAGCATGTGAAGAGAGGGAGAGACGCATTAAAAGTGTAATATTATTATGTATTTATACATTTTAGTCTGCTTCTTTTTTATTATACGTTGAGGAGACCTTCTTTTTGCACGATGAAAATGATGAGATGATGGACATCTTTGAAAAGTTGCATCTTTGCAAACAAGGTGGACTCTCGCTTTCATGTAGCGAGTAGTCAGTCAATACATGTATTCATAATATGTAGCGTATTAAGTAAATATTGACAGACAAGAATAAGCTATATAATATAAGGTTCTACGTCACTTTGCGTCAAAACGCTTTGCATACATTTCAAGCAATTTTTAGAGTTGCTACAAATAATTTCATCATCATCAAAAAATGAGTGAGTCAAGCAGGAACACAAACTGGTCATCAAAGGATTCTAATGCTTGAGTTCTCCCTGCAAGTTGCTCCTTACAACGCAATTTTTAAAAAAAAGCAAGCAATAATATATGTTAGTAATTATTGGGATAGGATGAAATAAACTTTTTTTTCTTCTTCAGATTGGTGCAATTTCGATTCAATCAAACGAAAACTTTTACGACCACAGACAGTTTCATGACTCCATTACTACTGGACATAAATGCACAAATAAACTATGCTCATATCGGTGCAAAAATCTAGAGATATGAGTTTCTAGTTAGAAAGCTAAAACTAAGCGTTTGCTGCGAAGATTAAAAAGAAGGCGGATGTCTACACCACAGAGAGCTTGTTAAAAAGGAGATTCTTGGGGTATAACGCGTAGGTATTATGTAGAGAGAATGTAGTCTACTTATGACGCAGATAGCAGCTTAGAGATAAATAAGGTTGTGCTATTTTAAAGCTATATACACACATATATGTACATGTTATGTACATATGTAACATGTGAATAATAATAATAATAAGCATAGCAAGTCCTTCTTTTGAGTATCATCACCTCATCATTATCAGGTACTAATTATTTGTCACTGTTTAAGTTCTTACGTTTACGTACACACACACACACAGGTTGATCAATTCCAAATGCCAACAACACTATGAAGGCAACCATTGTAAACTTGGGGGTTTTAATTTAAACGTTGAGTCTGCAAGAATCCTTATGCTTAACGAAAAGAGAATGGCCGCGCCTACTTCTCAAGGAAAACTGGAGCACGCCAACTACTGTGAACCACCATTAGCATAGGCATAGCTTACAATAGTATTACCAACTAGCTATGCAAACTCAATATACTGAGCAGAAAAAGAACTACGACAAAGTTTTATGATTCGTAAAACGTACATTTTTGGTCATTTTTTAATTTCTGCGAAAATATTTTTTTATCCGTTACATTTACCAAATTTAATGCTCTTTGATTTACTACTTACTGGTGTACATTGTTCTTTGGGTGGGTGTTGCAACAAGTAGTTCCAACTCATCCGTGGAATATACATTCCTTCTTTAAACAATTATTTGTTTTCCGCCAGGTGATGTCATTACGTCTTAGTACCAATTAAAAAGACCAGAGGTAGATTTTTTTTAAAAACAAAATGATATTCAACTTAAAAATGATACATATTCGCTACTTTATCGTTTGCTGTCAGCCGCTGTAATTTTTATATCCATGTTTTTTCAATGACTTTGATTTAGAGTCTCACACGTGATCACAGCGTGCGTACTTTACTTCTATAAAAAGAAGTCTTGATTTTTGTGGAACGATGAATTACTCAAACTGGTTAAAGGCTTGCAAAAGCGTAATTTTTTTTGAAATGGAATTTATAAAAATCTGGAAATTCACCATTAATTATTCTTCCAATAAAGTAGTATTATTAACAATACAACAAGGATAACCTTAATATTTTTGTAAAATCGTAAATATAGTACATTGAAATTTTAATGACTACTTGAATATTGAATTGATATTTAAATTTCCACGTTCAGGTTTACTCTCAGTTCTTTGTGCATTTTTCTTTACCATTTGTGCCTAATATACGTTGCGGTAGTCTATACAAGGCTAAAGTAAATATGATTTATTAGTCAAAAATGAAATAATATATATTTTTTGTGCACGCGACATGAAAATTGCATCCAGCGAATAAAAGATGAATTTATGCAAGCACTTTTTTAAAACAAGACAGCATAATATTATTATATCCGCTATCAAGATCAAGTATTTTTGTGGTAAACATCACCTATCAATCACCTTGATAAAAATGTGTTGTTACCTTTACATTGGCAATGCAAATGAGCGTCTGCCCTGCAATGCAATACCTCTAGCTCTGGTGATATTGTACCAAAATAAAAATGCTTACAGATTATCTTTGCCGCGTGTCGTCAACATCGGGCGAGTGTTGACTTTGGTCTTGATTTTTCTCTAGAGAAGCCAGCAGTAATCTTTAAGTACTTATTATCAATAATAATTCTAAAGGAGACATTTTTTACTCTCGTTTTGGAAGGATTGGCAAACAAACCTTCAAAAGGATGCCAACCACACACTACAGTCGTCAGTAGCATTTCATGTTTAAAGCATCATCATATGAGCATCAGAAAGCATTTTATAAAACGATGTACAACAACCCTATCATCGCCGGCTGCACAACAAAAGTTAAAAAAAAATATTGTCATTCTTTCTTTTTATTTCGATAAAAATTTGCACAGTTAATAATATTAATTTTAATTGTAAAACAGTTCAAAAGGAAAACAACTTCTTTCAATAATATAACCTTCACTTCAATGTTAGGCATCTTCTCTTGAGAGTAAAAAATTTTTTGACGTAAATTGCAATCACCTCCGTCGTTTGAATTGCTTTATGCTCTACGTTGTGCTGCATTTTTTAAGCAATTTTATCGCAACTGATACACCAGCCAAACTACCTTCAAAAAAGCATTTTTCTCCTTTTAGGTTTTTTCTCTTTTTGAATGTCTCCGTGTACTCCGTGTAGTATCGATTGGCACCAATTCTTGTGGTAGGTATTTTTTGGCTAAAATGAAAATTATGTATGCTCCTGGGTGGTAGCAGACTAGAATGTTGTTTTGTTGTCCGACTCAACTTTTGAAAGCACAGTAAGTGTGGTGAGTAGAAAAATAAGATGATGAGTATAAATCGCTATAATTAAACATAGG
>JAHZMT010003547.1:0-21045 GCA_027743785.1 Sinhomidia bicolor
TTCATCTCACGCACGGACAATCATGAGTCTGCATGCATGCATTCTATATTCATACTTCTTTCGGTTTGCCACATTTTCATAACATTTGAATACGCTTGCATGTTTGTTCACCATTTTTTTTATTAATTAGAACAATTAAATCAATATTCGTTTCCTAATACTTTGCACAAAAAAGTTTTCCAACAAATTAACAATTTTTTGGAATGGACAAAGTTTCTCTTAAGTTCGCGGTTTAGAATTAGTTAGTTTAGAATAATATTAAATTTTAATTCAATTAGATTTTTACTTTATTAAAAACATGAGCACTATTAAAACATTCACAAACACCACTCGCACTCGGTCAGTCACAGTTTAAAGGAAAAGTTTCAAATGAGGAATCACCAACGTCATCGTGTTCAACTGATAAGTTGTAAAAAAAGAGAGCTCTTGCGTAGTTTGTTGACTGGCATTCCGACAACGACAATGAGGATGATATGAGTAGCAAGCAACAGTAGAGCACTAGTGTGCTTTCATCATCTAAAAAATGATAATTTTAAGACAAGCCTTTGAAAAAGTGGTTTAAATTTACTCAAGTTAGTATATAGTCAGTACACTGTATATAAAGGGTTGTTATTGTTGTTGGCTTTTTTAATCTTAATCAGTTTATTTATTTATTAGTTTATCTAACCTAAACCAGATTAAATAACTACTCATTCTCTTCTATAACTTACTCTCAAGCATAGATGTTTCTAGCATATTATTCAAATTGTACAGCAAATTAACCTTTCCTTTTGCTATACAAATGCTCAGTTAATTTGTGTAATTTTTCATTGTCCCTCCACCTCAACAACAACAACAACACTAATTTAATATTATGGAGCAGTATGCTAAGAAAATTGTTTATATTGAAGTTTATAAACGTTGCCTTGCATTATGTACTGATACTACTACACTACATACTACTACTGATGATAATGAATAATGATAAGAAAAGGTTATATACTAAAGTGCTGTGTACGGGTAATAATAATAGTGAGTCAGTAATAATATAATATGAAAATTGATGAGACTCGTGGGAATAATTCTTGTCAGCTTTCTGCTACTTAGAATTACTATATTGTTGTGCAGATGTACACGTCTACTTGTACACTGTTGCGTGCATTATGTACGATAGCACGTTTCTTTTCTTATTCCTGCAGCTTTTCTTCTCCCTTTAAAAAGTAACTTCCGGAGGAAACAACAAAACTGTAGGTGGAAGTAGTTTAGAGATTACATTGTAGGGCAGTTTGATAAGCAAAAATAACTTTTGTGATGTACACGTACGTGTATATTTAATACTATAAATTATATTATATTTGAAATACTACTGCAACTACATACCAATATACCACCACAGCAATTAACTGCATGAATTACAAAATTCAAATGGTGTGTAAAATATTGTACACAAAATGACAAAAAAATAATAGTTTAAGGGAATAACTTTATGCTTGTGCATTGGTAATATTTATTTTTTATTTAAAATTAAAGTTACAACAAGTAATAACAAGTAATAACAATAATTACTGACTTGTGTATTATTATTCTGCAACAATAATGATTAATTGCTGCTGAAAAAAAGCTTTGTTATTGGAATGACAATGGCAAGTACGAACAGTAATTTAGACTCAAGTTATGATCTAAAAAAACAAAATTTTCTTGACTCAAAGTTATGCAAACACTTTATTAGCGAGAATTTACTGTTATTGTTTAGATGGCATTAGAAGAGTCTACTTGGGATTATGCAATAATAGTAACAATTAAAAAATCCTGTTTTTGCTCCCTTTGAAATAAACAAATTGCCAACAGTCGATTTAGTTTAGTGTTACGCTATTACATTCAAGGGACAATAAAAATGTAGCTTGGGATAAAAGGTACCTTTACTGATTTCCTCCAAGCAGCAGCAGCGGAACAACTATTGCTGAGACGAGCGAGCGTTCACAAAAACACACACACAAACTTATTTCTCACATTTTCTAGCATTGTGCTAGGAAGAGGTACACGCTGGAAGAGTAAAAGTCAAATGTAAAAAGTGATGTGTAATAATAATGATATGAAAACAACTGGCCTGGTCCTTTTTCTTTTCTTTTTTTTACTTTTCCACTGCGTCTCTGGTGCCAGAAGAAGATGTGGTTTTGGCTGTTGTTGCTCTGCTTGAATGCTTCCTATCGTAATAATAAGTACCCCAAACTGGTAGAAGAAAGAGAAAAAACTACTGACGAGTAACTACTCCGGCGTGAAAGAAAGATGAAGTAGTGGAACAAATATAAATGTTTTAAGGCTAAGAAGAGAGAAAAGGAAATAAAGAGGTAAAACTAAAACGTGAATGTGGAATCGGTAAAAAAAATGGAGAAAGAGGGGCTTTCGGAAAGAGTTTAAGAATTCATTCTTTGTAAATGTTTGAGAGAAGATTTAGGAGGACATTATGTATATCCTCTGTAGATCTGGTCTGGGAAGGAGAGAATCGACAGAGGCAGCAGCAGCAACCTTCCTCCTCTTCTTCTTCTTCGTCTTTTTTCCCTTGTAGTATAAATATATAGTTTGCTGAGATGCTTTTCGGTAGGAAAGAAAACGGAAACGAGTAAAAGTGAATTGTGACTAGAACATGCACACAATAGGTATATGAAATAAACTGCTGCTGGAATAGAATGAGTTTCCCGTTTTTCCGTCTGGAATGAATGTGCACGAACAGCAGCACACCATCATCACCGCAAAAAATACGTAGTGTAAGAGTAGAGATTCAGATGATGATCATGCTGATGATGACGGTTCTGGTTAGCTAGTTTTGTCCGCTGGAGAAAAAAAATGTGTGCTAAGGAGAAGGTAGGTGGGTATAAGAGTAAGACCAGGGCAGCAAAACAGAACGAGCAGGCAGTTTTTCTGGATATACGGAGAAAGAAAAAAGTTTACTCGTAACATAACAAAGTAAAAGCAGCAACAGAAGGCCAAGAATTTGAAGGTTATACCTCAAAAGGGCTATTTGCTTCAGAATAGATGCTCATAATGAAACACCATCACTTGCACACTTTAACTTTCCTGCTACGATGATAGCATCTTCAATCATTTCCAGTGCTGAGCAAAGACGTAGAAAAATATAGGGAGCATTATTATTATGTGGGGAGTCCCAAATAGATGCTACACAAGTAATAGAAAGCGTACTGCATAAACTATTTACTACTGCATATTACACTGACGTCGACGTGCTTAAATGTGAAAGCCCTAGCACAAAAGACAACGCTGAACAAACACGGTTGAGAAAAAACTGCTTATACCGTTTGTTGTGCTGTGTGAGTCACCAGTCACCCACCACCACCTCCACCGTCACATTGAACAGAGAAGGGCTGTCTATAATATAATATTATCATGAATAGACAGTAATATTATTATACCGGAGTATACCCCATAGCGAGGAGAGAAACGGGAGAGAAACTATTCTTGTTTTTTTCTCTCGTTTTCTCACACGCTCGCACTTCAATGCCTTTTTGCTCTGTGTTTTATATTCTATCTTCTATCCTCCACACTCCTGCTTGCTGCTGGAACTAACGGAGAAAGCCTCTTTGCTACTGCTGCTGCTGTGGAAAGTTGAGCAGAGGAATAAAATGGATAAGGGAGAGAACAGAGCACAATATCGCATAAGAGCTTATACATATATGCACCCTGGTTATGAAAGCTGTTATTTCAACTTCCAATACATGAAACATCACTACATATTATAAGATCATGTCTTTATCGATCCAGGATATCCTATTATGCAAGAAAGTATGTATGTACATATACCTAAGGAATACTTATACGCAACTTATGTAAGTCTAATATTTGGAAATGCTGAAATGAACATAGTCGCAACTGTTCTTCTCTCTCATATTCTTTCACCGTCTCTTTTTCACCATGCGTTCCTTTTTGGACATTGTAGAGGAATATCGCCAAGTTAATCGGTAACAATACCACCACTACCTCCACCGTCATCATCATCATCTCACATCACCCTTCTTCCTT
The DNA here is from genome assembly GCA_027743785.1 of Sinhomidia bicolor. Taxonomy (NCBI): domain Eukaryota; kingdom Metazoa; phylum Arthropoda; class Collembola; order Entomobryomorpha; family Entomobryidae; genus Sinhomidia; species Sinhomidia bicolor. The sequence goes on from JAHZMT010003547.1 coordinate 4,015, forward strand.
ACACAATATCTCTTTTCTCTTCCGGATAATTCGTCCTCGGCCTAGTTCGTTATGCATGACTGTAGATAATAAACGATATATGTCTAATAATAATAATAATAATAATAGTTGTAACAGTAGTAATTACTTGTGCATAAGCATTTTTATTGTGTTCGTACAGTGCAAATATTCGTGCGTCTAAAACTTGAGCTTGTGATATTATTATGAAGCTGATGATTTTAGTAATCTTTATGACACGAGTACTTTAATGCTTCCTCCTCCTCAGCATCATTGTCGTTTGATCATGATGATACTTTTAACGAAGTGACAGAAGAGAAGTACAGCAAATAAAACTACATACGCACTTTTGCGACAAAACTACACAGCAGCACTCAAGGCAGCTCATATTATAATATGAAACCCTCATGTAGCATTCCTATACACGAGTAGATGAAGAGGCAGCAGGATTTTAACTCTTTGACGGTATTCTAAATAAGTAGCTCCAAACGTTTTCAAAAAATAACATTAAATCCACTCTCCAAAAATGACATTCATTGTTCATTTTCAGAATGGATGCTCTTTTCCTGTATTTTATGATATGGCGACGATGGCAGAAAATAGAGAAATGTACATATATCTCTTTTACTCTTTTTTGTGTTATTACTTCAATTCCTTAGGGTGACGTTTACTTTTTTTTTGTAACGTTGTTGTTGACTCGCCTGGGTATTAATCGTGTTTATGCCTCCACCTCGCGTTGCTCTTCTCATAGCCCTGTCGATGTACATTCTATTCTTGTTTGTTTGCCTTTTCGTGGAGTTTTCTCGTTTTTAATACTTGTTTACATTTTTTATAGGATACATTACTATCTAACTATTTTTATATGAGCAAAATATGTGATCTTTCACTACTTGCTAGAAAAGCCATTGTGTGCTTAGAGTCTGACAGTATTACCTATACATCGTTTGAGCATTACTAACACTTGCCACTTCGGGAGCGTTTTACAATCGCAGCCCTATCCTATCATCATCGTCGTCGTTTAATATCTCATGAGGACGACAACAGGAAATGTTAAGTCGTTTTAGAAGATTGCGTTGTATACCCTCACAAGAAGCAGCCAAGAGACGGTAGAAGAAAGAATTACGAGCAGGACTGCGGGGGTTGTTGATATGTATATGTGTACGACGGAATACGACAAACACACACACACAGTTCATTTATTTAAGTAGGTAAATTTTGTAGATAGGTAAAATATAAAATGACATTTTATATCATATAAATTTTAGCCTTAAATGTTGCGTATTTACCATCAGCATCGCAGATAAAACGTTATTATGATCAATAAAAATAAGCGCATATGGACTGTGTATTTATATAAAAGTATTTTTAAAATACGATAAAATATGATGGAACGTCGGAAAGGAGAAAATAGTTGCTTGAAATTGTGCTAAAAGTACATCCACTTATCATAAACTTTTAATATATACGTATTAAACCGACGTTGTTCTAGGATCAACTATGATAACGAGCAAAGTCCTTAAAATTAACAACTTCCAGAGTAATATGTGAAAAAAACATAATAAGTAGAAGAATTGTGAAGTCAGAGTCAAAAATAATAATAATGGTTGGTGTAAAATAAATGATAAGCAGTATCTTCTGCTGATTATCTCAGAGGAATAACATGATTGAATGACTCGGCACAGTGACACAGTAAGTTTTATACATATAGGTAATAGGTACATATCAATGATAAGGTCATCTAATGTAGTAATAAATACATTTTTTATCAATCAAAAATAGACCTAATTACTATTATTTTCATCATTGCGCATTATTAAAATTATCAACTTTCTCATGACTGATTGCAACTAGGATTCATCTAATTCCTAGAATTCATCAAGATATGCATCGGTTTTACGTGCTGCAAAACTAATTAAGATGTGCGTATTAAAGTGAGCGCATTTCACCGGCGGACTTAATGTTCAATTATGTGTTTTGTTGTGTGACCATTTAACAAACGTATATAATATAATATTAATAAGACCAAATAAATAAGTACATAACAGTCTTTGTTAATATAAATACAAAATGTGTTGCAATAATATTCATAGAATTTATTGTTCAGTACCTCTTTATAAAATATGACGTACATAAAGGAAGTATTGCTTGTACAATTCTGTGGCATTAATTCTGTAGTTCTCCGACAGGCTATTTGTTCCATTCATACTTATTTATGCACGCGCTTTCTTGTTTTATGACCTTCCTTTAAATAAATTGCAGTTTCAGTCATAAAGTGTTCTTTTCGTAATAAACTGAAACACAATAAATAGGAATCAATTTTCAAGTATGAAAATAACAGCAAGCACAAAACTTTTTTTGTAGTGCATGAGACATTCACATTTGATTTATTTTCTCGATAATAAACATCACATTTTGATTGATTATTTTACATGATTTATAATAATATAATATTTGATGATTACCTACATACTTGGTTCTGCAGCTCTACTTTCTATCCCTTCTTCTGTACTTACAACTCATTGAAAACTATATGCATTAACAAGTATTATTACATGTAAGTATACGCATACTACGAAAAAATCAGCATAGGTGGTTAATACATTTTTACAATATAAATAGTAGATTTAGCTACACCCAACGATAACATTTTAGCTTGGTAATATTCATAGAATAAGTTTTATTTTCTTTACAATAGTTCTTCTAATCGTCTTCCAATGAATTTTTACTTATTTACACTTTTATATGTATACCCACATATATAATATTATGGAAAATAATACTTATAGTGGATGATCATGATCTATTGCTACTAAAATTTTAACACTAAAATACCAGTCGACCATATTTCCTGTTTTCATAAGCGTTCAAAGTGCGAATCATGTTAGTCATGAGATCCCGAAGGCTCACTGGGTAGAGAAATGCACCTTCTTCAATTGAATCGCCACCTACAATTTCAGGAAGGTAACCTCTGAAAATATGTTTTCCACCCCCCAACAGTTGGTGTGGAATATAAATACGTGACTTGATTGGACTTGAAGTACTGACCATCTTTGTGGTAGATTTTATATCTGTACCTGAAATTGGGCTGGTAGGTTTACTCTCTTGGTTTTCCACCTCGGCATTTTCACCAGTTGGGTTGCCATTTTTTTCACCACCGGTGGTAGGCCAAGAAATGGACCGCTTTTTGATATAGTTGTAACAACAAGCGCGGAAGTTTCTTGAGCCGCACATTACTGAGCACTCACTTCCACAGGAATCACAACGGAGACCGTCAACGGAAACGGGAACATCATGATCCTGAGAACCTGAACTTACTGTTACTACCAATGAAACTAGAAAAAATAAATGTAGAAAATACAGCAAGTTCGAATATTTTCTGTAAAGAATTTATTTTAAACTTTTAAAAATAAACTTCAAGTTTACCGAGTAGAAGTAAGGCAGATGCCCTGAAAAAGGTTGACCGCATGATCTTGGCAGACATTTTGATTTTAGGTTTGCTTTTCGGGTTTTTTAAAAGATGGAGAGTGTCTGTCAGTCTTGCAAGAGTACTGACGCTTACTATTTTTAAAAGCACAGCAAAGCATCCTTTTTATATAGCAGAGACGCCAACACCGACCTGGATTTCCACGTCATAAAAATCCCGAGTTAATCAGAGATTCTAAAAAGTATTTTTAGAAGAGCTTTTCTTTTATACAGAAACCCATCATCATATTTATTACATTTTGTACTTTCCATTTTCATTAGCCATATTAAAACATGAGAGAAAGCGATGTTGCTTTTAACTTTTATAAGTATTTTTTTATCTCATTCGACGAAAGCCACTTTTACCCTGTGCAATGTTTTTAAAGCATCTTTTTCCGTTTTATTCATTCCCACTTTGTGATCTCGTTTGATAAAATGAAACCAAAAAAGAAGGGCTCATCTTTCACTCGTCATAAGTAAGCCTTTCATGTCTACGTGTTTCGCACTTTAAATGGCTTTAGTAATTGGAAGATTATACGAAATCGGATCTTTTCTTATTTCGGAAACATCAAACAAGATGTCATCAGTCGCAATTTTCATTAAAACTGTTGACATACATAGGTATGTATATAATATGTATGCATCTACATTTGTACTATATTGCGTCTTAAATTTGTGTTTGATATTAAATACTTACTGTTTAAAATGTTTTTTAAAAAATATTTATTAATTAATGAGACACAACTTAATTTTTGCGCTCATAAAACATAATAAAATCCTTCAGAAATAATGAAATAAAAATAGTTCTCTAACGATGAATTTTTTAAACATAAAATAATAATTTTTCACGATTTTGAATTTCATATTTCTTTTTATTTCTTCTGTAGACAATTAAAATCACATCATACATACAAGTTTTATGATTTAAATAAAAATTCATTTTCCTTACAGCTAAAATAAGTTACAACGGTAATTTGGAACTTTGATAAGGTATTTTTGAATTTTATGCACTATTGATCATCAATAAACCATTTGTATTAGGGTGTAAAATATATATAACAATTTATTGTTATTGTATAACAACTATTGGATATGCCCTATCATGATAAAAAATATAATTTTTAAATTTACGTTTAGCACAACTTTTTAAACACAGCTATAATAATCAAGCATAGCAGAATCTACACAACAACAACGGCTTCATTTAAACACAAAATTGCACATATTGAAGACGCTGACATATTTAAATCAAACTCACAACAAGACATCACATTTTTAAATGTTTGCTATTTAATACAGATGAGTATACATAAAAGACTGACGATGAGTTGCCTCAAGCAAACAATTTATAAAATGTTTTTAAATCCCAACACCAAAAAAATCGTAAATTCCTTTTGAGCTTCTTGATCTCTCCAATTTATTTACGTTCTAAACAATTGAAAAGATATTTTTCACAAGCCTATATTGTGTATATGTTGTATTAAACCAAGATATAAAGTGCCGAGTAATGCTAAACAGGTTGGTAAGTATTCAATACAAATAGAAGCACGTCGAGTACATACACTTGAAATAATAAAATGGTATCACTGAGTACATTCTGACAATGAAGTACCCTTGCTGGCTCTTCAGTAAAATAATAACATACCTAATACATTACACCCACAAACAAAACACACATGTTTAAAAAAGTAATATTGTTATCATTTGGTGTAATGTAAGTCGTTTGCAGTCTGACGTAGTCCAATCTCATCTTTGATGATAAAACGAAATTTCTTTTTAAAATCCGGTAGAAATCTGGTTGGCACATTTTTTGGAAAACAATGTGCGAATGATTAAAACAAATTAGAATATCAGCTATTCAGGATAATGAAAGATTGTCCGTTAAAACTTCACCTTGCCAAACAAATATTTAAAAAATCCTATGATAAAAGTAATCAGAGCATCTTCAATCAAATTTAATGTCTTAATAGAACTTTTTCGCCTGACTTTCTTTACTAGACTTATATAAAAGATATCCTAATATTACACCCATTTGTACAAATCCCATTGCAACGACTACAGTAGTGGACACACAGCTCACGTTGGGACATCCTCCTTGGGCAGCTGCGACGGGCACGGCATGGACACGTTGTGATACACTTCCAACATCACGTTTAAGACCGTTGATTCCCTCCTTAAGCTATTATTTTAGACAAGGTAAACATAATATGATATTTCCTTGTTGATGGAAAAGTTAGTCGTTGACGAATAAATTATTGTTTACCTCATTGACGGATCCAGCAATGTCAACATTTCCGTAACTTCCTGGTCGAGCATTTGCTGTGTCAATTTTAGTTCCGACGCCAACAATCAAATTTCTGTCAAGCAATGTCCAGAGTTAAGTATAGTCCATTTTTAAATAATGTGAAAATTATAAATCTATATTTACTTTATATCTCGAGTTACAGAGACCAACTCTCTGCTAGCAGCAAGGATGTTTTCAACCTCATGACGTTGAAGAACGCCTGCACCTGGAACTGCTCCACCTCCTGGAGCTACTGGCACATGTCCTGCAAGATAAGTTTAAAAATTAATTTTCAAGTTTATTAAAAATTCGAAAATATTATTTTTCTAATTGATTGCTTACCTGCGACTTGCTGAGCACCACCACCTTGGCTAATTGTACTGACTAGGGATATTGTTGTTTCCTGCCTGCCTACAATTTCGTCTAACTTTCTACTTAGAGTTTGAACAAGACCTCTTAGCTCTGACTGGCCTTGGAAAATTTGTCTAAGTTCCCTAATTTGCTCTTCTTCAAACCAATCATCATCGTCCTTTTCCTTTTGAGCCTCAGGATGCTCCTTAATGTACCTAATTAATGTGAATGAAATCATTACAAAAGGAACAAGCATGAAATACAAAAATGAATAATAATGCTGACAATTAAACTAACTCTTCTTTTTTCTTATCCAATTCCTCCTGGTATCTCTGGAATTCCTGTTCAAATTTCTGCTGTTCAGCTTGCTGTGTATCCGTAACTTGTCCACTTTGTTCATCGTGTAAACTGAAGGTCAAAAATTTCTGAACATCATGATCATCTGAAAATGACAATTAAATAATTTTTGAGTTCTAATACACACAAATAGCATAGATAAACATGAATATTTTATGGCACTACTGGCTTACCCGCTAAAAACGCCTGTTAGGTACAAAAGCATAAAGTGAGGTACGTGCTGCTGACTGACAAAAGTACCTTCTATCCATTCAAAAGCAAACTTACCAAACCGTCAGCACCTATTCTACCCCGACCGGTAACTCGGAAGACTAACTCAACTTCCCACCACTCAAAACCAGTCTGCATTTTGGACCACATTCTCCCCTTTTGACTTTTTAAACTGGGCGTTATTCTCAAATTCTCCTCAGAAGCAATAGCATCTGAAAAATACATTTTTCACCATGTTAAATTTCAATCGTTGGTTTATATGTAAATTCAAAAAACCTCATTTCAATTTCTTGTTCTGAAAACTTACTGCCACTATGTTCCCAAAACGGAACGGTTCCATCTTTCTGCGCTAAATAAGGAGGCTTAAACGAATACTTATACTCAAATCTCCTAAATGGCTCATTGGCGAATACATTTAAAATTGGGGAGATAATTAAAAGATTCAATACTATCTCAACTAACGACCCCATTATATCAAGTACTAGAGTGCGGAAAACTACCTTAATAAATGCTTCAAATATAAACAGTCAACTTGACCACTATCATAAAAATCGTACTTATATTTCTAATCAACAACGACGAAACTGTCCCTCCATTCAAAAAACACTTTGAGTTAGCTATTTCGTGTTATTTTTTGGTTGTTTCTAGCTGTATTTTTTGCAGCACTATATTTTGACAGCACAATGGACTTCAGCAGTACTTATTATTTGAAAACCCTATTTACAAGCCGGTATTCAGCTGTTTCAAAGTTCCACATACTTGTTCCATGCAGCACATATGCACAATAAGTTTTCGCTTATTTCTTTTTTCTCTGGCCGAGGCTCAAAGATTTATCTTGATCACAGCTACCGTATGGATTTTCAAAGTCCTTGAAGGTCTCCGGTGATTATCATTAACAGCAACTTTCCGTCAATTATATGTTTTCATTTCATCTTGCTGGCTCTCTTCTTGAGTATTGGAACCAAATTTACCAAAAATAGGTACCCTGTACCAGAAAACCAAAATCACCATTCAAAACCAATCTGTCAGTGGATATATATATATTTTTTAATACTGCTGCTGCTGCTACTCGGCAACTTCCAACATGTACATACATGACAAGTACCTAGACACGACGATGCATAAACTTTTCTTCACACACAAGTTTATACAACAATAACATTACATTATTCTTTATGAAGTAAAGTGGAGGTATGCAATATGCAATGCAGCATATAAAAAAGACTTGAGACGTATCATCATCATCAGCATGCTCATTATTATTAAATTTACTATATAGGTATAAATACACACCTATATACGAAATCCCTACTACGATAATATGCAATAATATGCCTTGTAAAGTATATTGAGGTATACCAGAAAAAAAAATTTTTTTTCAAGTTCTGTCAAATTGAGAAGGATCTGTTCATATTAGTAGAGAACCTCTACTGGCTGCCATATGGTGACATTTTGAATGGGAAATTTTTCCTCGTCAAAAAGTCATTTGTGGGAAATAAAAGTCTTTTGGGTATAGTACCCAGTGTTCTTTAAAGTATTCCTAATGAACCCCCCCATGAAGGTTCTATACCATTGGGAAGGATGTACTTTGTGAGAGACCTTTTTGTATGGAGTTAGATGGTGGCACACGTGTACAAAAAAGAAAAGGTGATAATCAACATCATCATCGTGGTCAAATGTGAATTACTACTTGGCTGGCTGGTGGTGTAAGCAAATTCAGAAAAAGCCTAAAGGGTTGAGGATATTGATGAGTAGTGTCTAGCCAAGTCAGCCTGTAAAAGTGGTTGGGTATGTAATATGCAATAGAAATATATAGGGTACATTTGCTGTTGACGTTGGTCATGTTAAGAGAAATAGAGCTACGTGTCTTTATTTTTTACATATTCACACAAAGCCCCAGATAATAAAATATTATCATGCATCTAAATATGATGAAATTTGTCATTGGTGACTTGACTGAGGAAGCAAAAGACAACCAAGTCATAACGCACGCACCACACAGAGAATGAATGGAATGATTTTATTGCTCTGTAAAATACTGTGGAAAATGGTGAATGGAATCTGTAACAGATTCTGTATGCAGGCTTATAGGCTGTATGCTAAGTGAAATCACTGAATATTTAATTTGCAGATGTTACTTATAAATAAAGATGAAATGGTTATGATAAAAGACTAAACGTACTTGGAAATGCAAAACTTTTACCAAGATCGTTTTATTTTTTACTTATTTAGTACAGTGGAAGCTAATCAGGTAATAACAATGAATTTTCTTTTCTTCAATAATTGTTTGCTTGTATTGCTATAAATATGGATGGAATAATATGTAAGATAAAATAACATTATTTGTTGATAGTTAATCCATTATGTAAGTATGTAACATTGTTATTATAACAAATGACAACAAATTATTACGACAAATAATAATAATTGGTTTAACAAAATTATTATTGTTGGTTGGCAGTCGAATGAGTATCAGTATGCTTACCTGTAATATTAATTCAACGAATCTATAATAAAAAATTTGAACTAAACTACACATATAAAATATGAAATACAAAAAAATAATGTCATGTCTTCTTGCATACTAAAGCAGCATATTATGTATATCAAAACTTTTACACAAGACAGCCATTTTAAACGCATAATAAGTTTTTAAGATATTTATTTCATTTCTTGCACAAAGTCTTGCAAAGTTCACGAAATTCCTCTTACTCTCATATATTCTTTGTCTCAATTTAAACAGCAACATACTAAATACTCAGTCCAAACTTACACAGTTTGTACGTTTATACTCTACTAACATCATTCTTATTTCGTCATCAACACGGGTTTTTGATTAATAAGATGATTGCACTTTAATATTAACGACGCATACAAACGAACAGTGAAATAAACTTTATGCATACGTACATGACTGGTAAGATAATGTAATCCATACCTACTTGGAAATGAGATTTGTTCATTAAGATTATTAAAAGTGTCTGCGTATCAATCGCCTTTGATGCATTGTTCTAGTACACAATCCAATTTTATACAAATTTCCGTATCTCAACTCTACCAATTCATTCAGTTATGACATCATTAAAAACGGCGACTGGGTATGAAAGGATGTGAAACTTTAATTAATTTTCGCACAGAAAATTCTCCTAGTTATTTAACCAGTATCGGCTATCTTCTTTAAGATTGCGATTGCTAGCTTTCTAGATGGCATAATACTTTCTTTACTGTGTCAATATTTTTTCAAGTAAAGATGACCTATTTAAAGTTATTTATATTGCTTGTGCTACCAGGATGTGCAATAACGCAGCAACATGGGAAGTCCTCTGGTGTAAGTTGGAACAATATGAGACAGTATCAGACAGTATGAGAACAATTCTTTCTTATTTTAAAACGGTTTAATATATATTAACAGAAATCCGGGGATGGCTCGTATACGAGTATTAAGGAGAATCCAGAAAATACCAAAACATATACCAATTTTGCTCAAAAGTAAGCATTTGCATAATAGTTGAAGTTCATACTCTTACTAAATAATCTTTTAGGAATGATAAAATTTTTTAGGGCATGATATAAAGAAAGTAATGAAAAACATGCCTTCCTGTCTTCTGCAGCAATTTTCAAGGAGTTCAAAATATCATGGACGGTCATTGGTCGAAGCGGAAGAAGGATCATGAACAAGTAATTAAATATGGTGATTCTTCTAGGAAAAATAACGATGTAGCTGTGGAGAAGGTCGAACAGAGTCAGTACTCGTCAATGTCTTCAAGTTTTGGAAAAGGTAAATGTGATATATGATATATAAGTTGTATGTATGTTCTTAAATATTTTTTTACATGCGTTTGGCTCATTGGACAGGACATGTACGATAAGTGTACGACGATTAACGACTAATAGTGAGGTTTAATCATTTACAGCACAGAATGAAATGGACGACATGAGTTCTAATTTGTCGCCGCAGCAGCCGCCACCACAGCCAAAACCACAAACTCCTCCAGAAGTTGTACGTGAAGAAACTGAAGAAGAAAATGAAGAAGAAGAATCGTCTGAAATGGAAGACCAAGCTTGATTATTTAGCACAGTCTAAATTCGATTTGCCATGATTTGACTAGCAAAACTTTTTCCATTATGGGAGTCAGCAAACTCGTGAATTAATGACAAATTTATTTTTATCCCATTTATATATGCATCTAAAAACTACTGTTACTGTTTACGGACTATGTAAATAAATATGAAATCGTGTATAGCAATAATTTTAAAATAAAATGCAATGAATATTCATGGGAAAGCAAGATTGTAAATTTACATTATATTATATTCTGAGTTACTGGAACACATTTTTAAAATTATTGTTACTATCTGTAGCTGCAGTTGACTGATGTATAGAGGTACTACTGATATTAAATTTACAAAAAAATCTCTTTCGATGGTCAATTCATCTGATTAACGAAATCCAGCAACTCACAACAACGGCAAATCCTCACACAGACAACGAGACAATTATTGTACTCGCTGAGATTTTGAAGGTTCAAATTTTTGAAGATGATTTATTCAATACTTGATTGGGTCTCGTCTGAGCTACCATCTCGGTCGTTGGTACCATTCTTTGTTCTTCATACTATTAAAATTTTTCATAGAAGCGTTTATTTTTTTTAAACTATGATTTTTTACTTTTTATTTTTGTTCATAAAATGTATTTATTTCAAAAACGTTTCGGATAATATCTAAGCATACATGCAGAAATGAGTATAAAGAACTAGTGGGTCAATTCAACGGTAGACAAAGATAAATGAAAGAAAATAGTCGAATGGCGATGCGCTGCAAATTGTTAGACAATGTTTATTTTCGTATATAGAAAAATGGTTTTGAAAACATGCTAAAAATAAAGTTACAATTAATAATATAAGTGAAATAAATGTTTCAAAAATGAATATACTCAATGGTAGTATTGTTCAGAATCAGAATAAGAGTCAACTTTGCTTAAAAAGTTATGCCACCGTGGACAGAATACAGAATCGTACAATGACATTATACACAATTTTAATAGGACTTTTCTATAATCTTTTTAGGATTGTTTTTAGGATTTTAAAAGGAAAAAAAAAGAATGTTTATTTTGAAATAGTTTGCAGACTTAATTGAAACAAAAAAGAACAAGCAAGCTCTGCTTTTACTTTTATGCTTTCACTTTTACAAGTATATAAACCACATATAATACTTACATGTACAGATTGAAAGGTAAATCTCAACGAAAACATATTGATTTGCGTCCAGCAATTAAACCATTAATTATATGAAATCAATGAAATATGATTTATTAAAGCAACTTTACCATTACAGCCGCAAAGTGATCATTAGTGAGATCATTCTCATCAAACGTCGGCTTACCATTCTCATCATATAAATCTCTGTAATCTAAACGGCACACTTCTTTGAATCCAAGTTTAGTCACTGCAGCTCTAGTGTAGGGGCTTGTAAATAAACTTTTTGCCAGCTTAAACCCCTCTGCCTTTAAAAACTTCAAATTCCTTATGTACATTTCCGTTGTTATCCCTTGTCGCCGATGAGCTGGTGCACACGATGCCACGAAAAACTCAGCGTACTCGTCCAAACCAAATGTCTCAAATATCCCCGCCATATGTTCAGTAACATCCACAAGGCGTAGTAAAGATTTGCTCTGGGGTGATGTAATGTGGGTATAATCGAAATCCTTTACAGGCGTGTGACGGTACGTCACTCGTACGGCGGCCACCTATCAGAAAATTTAACAGCAATTTAATTTTTGCATGCAGTTTTATTTACTAGACTGTATCATTACTAGATATCCTTTGTTCATTTTACGACCTCTCCAGTTTCCTGTTCTTCTACAAGAAAGCTTAGGTCATCCGTAAGCATTTGTTTAACAAGATCCCCAATCTCTGCCCCAAATTGAGGTGAGTAGCCAAGTAATTTGGATGTTGGCTCGTCATGTAGAAAATATTTCTTGACATGATCTATAACAGCATTCCAGTCATCTGGCTGAACCTTTCTAAACATGTATTTACCGTCAGCCCAATCCCCTTCCACTATGCTGTAGTCTGGCATTATGATAACAATGCAGGTTGTACTTGGTTAGTTTTTCTATTTTTTGTCTAACTCAGATTTGCTCAGATTCTATGATTAGGTCAAATTATAAACACTACAAACCACAGAACTTTATTCAATAATATCAATGTGCCACAGCAGAGGACTTATAACTCGTCTTGAAACTGTTGAAATTAAACAAAATGTGTGCTTACAATACTATTCGTAAGTAGTTTTGTTTTGGAATGTTTTCACGAGTTCATAAAATTGTTCCAAAACACATTCTTTGTAAAGCAAAATCATTATTTTCGTTTGGAACATGTAGTTTCAGCCTACTAATGACTTATTGATGATGGTACGTTTTTATCTTTTATTTCATTCTGTATTGTCACGCAAAGTTCAACATTTCCAGTTTTTTTGTTTTGGTAATGTACTTTTTATTTCCTAAATAAGCAAGTTAGAATTAAACCTAAGGTATGTATTTATAGCATCACGAAGAATATGTGAAGCATGACTGTAGAATGTAAACAAAATTAAGCCAGTCGTCTTATTGTGGTATGAAAGAGGGAATTATGTCATTATCATAGGAAGAGAAAGGGGAGAAAACAACTTTCAATCTAGTAAATAATTCAATTCAGATATACACTTATAGCCGTTTTTGTGAAACCATACTTTTTCAGAGTAACTTTCAATGTAGGATAGACAGAGGTAATTAAAAAAGGCAATAAAGTGTTAAACAACTTTTGTCTCGTAAAACCGTTATAAGATTTACAATGCAATGCAGTCGTTAGATCCAAAGTTTCTATGCCTAGGTACATTACATGCATTCATATGTACCTAAGCCTTTCTTTACGTCTATCTTTTTGGATCGAATAACCAGAATATCGAATGCCCATTTAAGTACACTTCTTGTAACATATTGCAATTTTCAAGAGTTTACCACTGAATTCTTATTATGTGCTAATTTGAACAGCTTCTCCTAGGTGTAAAGCAAAAGGTGAAGAAAATGAAATATGAGAAGTTTTGTTTTTCTTGAGAATTACAACTAGTTGTTTCTAATCACTATTTTACCTTTATTTTTTTAGTTTGAACTAATAATCGCTACTAATGTCATTAGATAAAAACGGTTTTTGGGACTAAGTATGTATAATTTACTTTAGCATGAAATGAGCACAGGTGAAGTATAAAATTTCTCATAAACTCCCGATATAAGTTTCTGGCACTTTTTCAATAATTTATGCTCATCATACAAATGCATATACCTATATTTATTTAACTCTATGTTTTTCTTTTGGATTTTTAAAACAGAGTAAAGATGAAATTAATTTCTTAATAATACATTGTTATTTATTTACGTACTCACTTACTAAATTTATGACCATGTAAATATATTGCCTCCCTCCAGTCGAGTCCAGTATACAAATTGAGAATCTTATGTCGTAGTAAAAATACCAGATATGTAGGTATACGTGTGTGTTTAGGTACATCTGTACTCCGTTTCTCAACTATTCCATTTCATACTCCAAGAAGCATTTCCAGAGAAGTGTGTACGGTGAGTCTTTTCGAGAAGAAGAAAGTAGTAGCTTTTTCATTATATAATATTTAGTAGAATGGTGAAAGTAGAATTATGCTCCATCTGCTATGCAAGCAGTTTTGTTGTACATTTCAGTATAATTAAAATCCTCACGCGAGGGAAATCATTTATTGCCTCAATAAATCAACCAAAATCTTACATTACATTCTCCAGCGCAGCTGGCTGGGTTTTATATGACCAGTTACTGAAAAATACCCGACATAATACTCCGATCATAAATCAGTCCATCCTATTCAAACTATAAATCGTATCGTGTCCGCTATAACTTTTTTATAAAGGGTGTGGACAACAACAGTATTGTTATTGAAAAACTAAATTTTACACGAACTTTTCGTCAAATTTGAAGAGTGAGCAAGAGAAAGTTAAGTCTTTGAACTGTTGAATGAACGACATATGAAATTAGGGGAATATGTGTTTGTGAACGGTTGTCGTTGTGCAAATGTAAAATAAGTGGCAAATCATTGTTGGCGTTACGACTGCTGTTGTTGACTTTTTTTTATTAAAAATATTACACCATTTTAGGTATAGTTTCAAATTACTATACATAATTATTATAATACATACGTTGCGTTTTAATATGGTTTATAACTGAAGATATTGAATTAAATAACAATAACATGACATGATAAATGCTAGATTCCTCACTGTATGTCAATTGTGTAGGGACAGGACTAAAATTAGTTTTGACGACAAAACAGGAAAGCTCGTAAATATTATTTCAATACTTTCCTCGGCTTACTAATTATTACATATACTTACCTAATAATAATAATTTAAACACTCCTTTTCGTTTAGCTACCGCGTCAAGACATTTTGCACATACCCACTAGCTTATTACAGTATACAACAATTTATCCTGCTATTTTATATTCAATCATTAGTAACAATGAGCAAGTTAATATATTTATATGCCTTACCTTCTAACCGTGTTTTGCGAGCAAATAACACTTTCGCTGTGCCATTAACTTAATTACTACATAAAGTTGTGTAATAATAGTAGCGTAACAATAATTACCGATAACTCTTATTTTATTGATTGCCAAATGCAGAGTTTTTAATAGATCTCAGTTTCAGAGTTGTATGAACACTACATCTCTCTTATGCTATGTTAGAGTAAATGCATTACACTTCTTTAATATACAGCGAGTAAATTGAGTTTCGTTTTATATTGCTTATTGCGAAAAGGAATAATGGATTGGTGAGCAAGGACGAGCAAATATTTTTCTCGTCAATACTACAATACAGTAATATTTAATGAACATTTTTACATATATTGTTTCTTGTTACGTCAACTGGAAACTATATTTAAACTTCGCACATCGCCACTTGATAAGTTAGGGACACACTGTCCATGTAATGACATCTTCTCAATTTCCTATGAAATCTCCATCATCATGAGATCACACGGGCAATTGTGCATTACAAATTACAAATATGCTTTCCTCGCCTTGTGGAGATATTTTGTTTGAAGTCATAAGAAAATTTAAAACATTTTATGTGATATCCTGACCCGTAAAATATCTAATGTAGTTTCCGGTTCATTATATATCATTTAGTCAATTTTTCAATTCAACTTACTTGTTAGATGTTGCAACTACTTTCAGCTGCCGATGGGCTACAAACGTTCAGTAGGACGGAATTTGGAATCTCAAAAACCAACACTATATATGTATATATATATAAATAATAATGCGTTTCACAAACAAAAACTTTTATTTTACGTCAGCCTAAATTAATTACTAGAAATTGCATTTTGTCAGATTGCAACTTTATGGTAAGTACAGGTACATTAATTTCTTATCATTATCGCAGAACAGACTACTAAATTCAAAGCAAACCAAGTCATTATTATTAACGTTAAATGCTAGAATGCAGGCTAGTAAACGGAATAGTCATTTTCAAGGTCAGGTTTAATTTTTGGACTATGCATATATTTATGTACAAATGCTGACTGGGCCCTTCTATACAAACTTGTTACTAAAATAACTGACTTGCCAACGTAAATCTGAGCAAAGGCAAAACGGTACATACATAAATTAAAGTGCTATCACATAATAAACGTGTCATTAAAAGAAAGAAACAGTGCTTGCGAAGTTAAGGTTCAATGGGAGAGCAAATTGTGATTGTTGGTACACTAATTTGCAGATCACTTTTGACTATGGACATGAACGTGTCTTTCTCGTGATCTGTTTCAAATAGCAGTTCCCATTTAGCGTTGTCATATATCAGTCTTACTAAAGTAGGGTCGCTTTCCAAAGACTCCTGACAAGAGAAATAAATAACATGGTAAAATAATGAAAGAATAATGCCATATTTAAATAAGACAGTTGGGAATATAGCATGTTTATAAAGTTATCAAACGTACGATTTGGCGCAGTGTTGAAACCGCTTTGCAGTGCTTCGCCAGTACTTTTTCACTATTCTTTGCTGCCATCCAGGACACGTCTGTCACCAAAATAATGTCTTCGTGTGTTAGAACAATGGCAGAGACAGGATAAGAATGCTCTACAGAATTGAAGAAAACACAGAGAGACACGTATAGTTATCATGTGAATTGTAACGAGTATGATTAATAACCTTTTATGTATTAAGAATTTTAAACATAAACCTTACCAATATCACAAACGGCGAATCTAACTATTCCAAAGTATGCTAATGGACTTGTAGGACACATCAATGCCTTTTGTGTTTGACTCAAATCTCTAACCATTGGAGGTCT
>JAHZMT010003548.1:0-12835 GCA_027743785.1 Sinhomidia bicolor
CTTCATTTTCAAAGCACTGTTCAACGTTTTTACTACTGATTCATACGACGTACTTCCTCCAGCCTCCTCATCGCAGGCATCCAAAAAGCTCCTGAAGGAAGTGGACAGCGCTTCTTCATCAACTTCGGCCTTTACTTTTTTCAGCTTTGTAACTGTTTCCAAAAGTTTTTCCTCTAAACATTCCAGATTTTTCTTGTTGGCATTTTCTTCTTGCTGAAGCATACCCTCATCCCTCAATAAACCAGCCTTAATTTGATCCAACTTCTTGTATTCGGTGTCCTTTTTCGCGTACTCACGTTCAAGCTTCTGGTTTTGGCTAGACTTTTCTGCACACTCCTGCCTGAAGTTTCTTATATGCCCCTTTAAATCGGTGATTGTTCCAGGGAATTCTTCCTTAATTTTGCCACGCAAGTCCTTTATCTGATCCTCAAAATTTTTTACGGTAGCTTTCTTCTCGGATACTTCACCTTGTTTCTTAGCATAATCTTTTTCCAAGGCTTCAAACTGACGAAGTTTTTCTTCCATTTGTTTGATATCTCGGTCCAGTTCAAGAATGGTGTCTTTCTTTTGTTGAAGCTCAATTCTCTTGTTATCCAATTCCATTTGTTTGTCCCTAGCCTTTTTGCGATTTTCAGTAACGTAACCTAAGCCCTCCGCTTCTACCTTTATTTCTGAAAAAATGAAGTCGCAACTTGTATAAAAGTTATATTCAAGTGTAGAAATAAGAAACTATAACATTTATGAAACTTTAGTATATGTATACGCTTTTTTACTTATGGCTAGTTCTTTATCTACGCTTTGCAGTCTATCGAAGCATTTTTTGTACGCCAAGGTATTAAATATAGCATCAAAGGTTGTTTTCACTTTCTTTCCCTCGTCTAAGGGCCAGCATGACTCCTCTTGATGACAGAATATTACATGACCCAAGATTGCTTCAGAAACTCCCATCAAACGGCTCATTTCATACTACATTTTTAAAATGATAAAAAGCATAAACAATGAAATGACACTCTTCTATAAAAAATGGTTAGAAAGAATACAGATGATTTCAGCAAACCTTGATGTCAGCAAATTTGTTACTTATTTCTTTAGTTTCGCCTTTAGTTGTTCGGACCCTCAATGTACCTTCCAACTGATTCATTGACAAATCTCCTTTCACATTCTTTACCGTAGTTTGGATCTTCCGAGATGTTATGTATCTATTACCTTGCCCATCTTCCAATTCCAAAGAAATTTTAGCCAGCGCCTAAATTTGGATATTCGAAATACATACATATGACATGTATGAATGAATTCAAATGCGCAGAATAATGGCAATGACATTTATGCAATAACAACATGTACATTATTTGGTTTATTTATCATACCTTGCCCGATTGAGTCAGTTTTGGATCATTGACAAATGATGCACCTTTGGCACTATTCGGAGGAAACTGGCTGGTAACAGCAAACTTCAAAGCTTCGATTATAGTCTATAAAGAAAAGAGTATAAAACTCACAATAATACTTCAGCACTGACCGGAAAAGAACATCTATATAAACTGCATTACATTGTACATAGAAATACTCACCGTTTTTCCACTCCCGTTCACTCCCAAGATCAAAGTTAAGGGGCTTCCAAATTCAATCCACTGTCCTTTGTTATCGGAAGGATTGAAGCTTCTCACCCCTTGAATGGACAACTTTTTGACCATAGCCATCTTGGTGAAGGTTATATACTAATACTCCCCTATAAATTCTTTAACATTACAAAAAAGACAACGAAATCAATTATAGTTTTATAATATTTAAAGTTTATAATCCTTTCAGTTTTTATTTCTACCTATTATGCACATAAAAACTAACAAAAATGTAACTGATTGAAGTTTCTGAAACGTTAAAACATACCTTAACCACAAATTGACTCGAACACAAAAGTTTTGTCATGTACCAAAACCGGAAGTTCTTCGATGACCACTGACCACTCAGACAATTGGGGGGATTACCATTGTCTTATGTTGGACATAATTCAACAGCTTTTCATTCAAAAGCATAAAAATTAAACATAACCTGCTACAGTCACTGATTTCCGATTCAGTGAAGTGAGTAATGCTGGAATAAAAAAAATTAAATCCAAGCTTTATACGGCAATAATGGACAACTTCCCCCAATCAAATCCTGATCCTGTGAGAACAAGCTGAAAATCGGAAAATTTGCATCGCATTGTCAAACAAACAAACAACGACCTTCACTTTCACTCCTACATGCACTGATTTAGCACATTTTTCGTTTCTTCGACGTCTGTACTTACTACTGTACTATATGACTTTCATGTGAGAATCAACAAAAGACAAAAGGCTTCGCGCGTTCTGATGGCGAAATCGGCAGATGTAATGGGGCATTGTACTTTTTACAATGGTCTTTAAATGAATACTATGTATTCCAAAAATGCAAAGATCCGAATTCCGAATAGAAGAAACTACACCAAAACCAAAGAAAAAGCCCTTTCGTGGTGATGATGGGTTTTTTGGAGGCTCAATGTAGTTTTGTAGTTTACAATTCTACAAATTTCATTTTTGATGACAATGGTGACTTTTGAAATGCGTCACTATTTTTCAATCTTAAACCCATCAAGATAAAACACACTGTCATTTTTTGTTTGTTTGAATTTGACAATTTGAATCCATCACGCATTTGGCAGTTTAAGTATGGTCAACTTATAAAAATACGTGGACACTTTTTGTCAATGAGTCAATTCTGTAAGCGTGCCACATACGTTGCCTCCATTCCATACTTCATTAAATTACTCAGTTCCTTCTTTCTGCAAATGATTAACTGTTGGTTATTCCATAATTAGCATTGGCTATTTACTTGGTTGCTTTGCTTTTAACATTAAAAAATCTAAAAGCTAAATTTCCTATTTGCAATTGCATTTACCCTTTCTTGACCTAAAGGCACATGCAATGCAATATGCATAATGTGCGTTACGTACGAACGAGGTGCAGGTACTCAATGGAAAATGTAGCTGCGTGCGTGCCATTTTTTCGATTTTCTGTACAAACGGAATGCAAAATACTAAACGTTGCACTTTGTTTATCTATCGCAATCATTCCTCCACAAACAAATCAAGTCAATTGCCAATTTTTACTGCATCCATCTATCCATCTCTACATAATTCATATCAATTTATAATCATAATATCATCATTCATTTTGTGTAAGCTATCTGATCGCTGCAAAAAAATGTCTTTATGCCTGTTGTTGTGTCCTGTGTACCTTGTGGCCACCACAAAACCGCATGGCCATGTAAAAATGCAATAATCTGCATACCAATATGCCTTGTCATACAACTGAAGTAAGCAAGCATGCCATCTTTTTTTAATAATCTGCATGTACACAAAAATCTATGTGCGTTATGGCACGGCAGTAGTAGTCAAGTAGTGGCATCACTTCATTCACCATCATCAACCAAGAAATCAGCACAGAAAAAAGTGCAAAGCAAGTCATAGTCGTACTTGATACCTATTCCAAGAAGAAGTAAAAAAACAAAAATTGCAGCGTAAAAAACAATAGGAGCATTGTGCTTTCATCTTGCACGGTCATTAAAAAAATCTACCATTGTGCCTATCACAGTGCCAGAATGAATGCCTACTGTCTAGCAAGCTTTAGATGTAGATAAAAAAATACCATGTTTTTTTGCACGTTTGCATCATACAACTTCAAAACAAAAGCGTTAGTTAATACTGAATTCTAAATACTACTCCTGTGCAAATATATAGTTCACAGTCCACATGCATATATAATATTATACCTTTTACTTACTTGCCATTGCCACCACCGCACCACCACCATCATCATCGTTTTTTTACCAGCAGCATCATCATCAAAAACTATAAAGTCAAAAAAACACGACGTAGTAGAAAAGAAAGAAGAAAAAAGCAAAAGGCTACCACCTAAGTAAATGCTGAAATATACAAAAGTATCATATTATTACATAGCTTTTTAGTCAGCCGAAAGCTGAGAAGCGAATTGAGTGAGACAGAGACTCACCTACTTTATAAGTACATAAAAATTTTCGCAGAAGCTCCGAGATCAAAACAACAACATCATAAAAAATCAAGTAGTGTGGTATGTGTGTGTGGTTGGTTAAAAGTTGGTGAAGTAGAGTGAACTGTCGTTCGTTCGTTCGTTGTGTTGTTGTTCGCTCTCTCAGTTCACTCTTCTCAGATATATGTGAGTTTTCAGATAGCAGAGCAGAGGAGAGTTAATAGTTGATAAAGTATGATTATGTGATTTTTGCTCTATAGTAAGTTACGTTATATTATTATTATTATTATTATTATAGCAAAAGTACTTAAATGCAAAAGGTTTTGTGGTGATCATCATCATCATCATCGTAGATAATATGATATTTATGCATCCATACATTTCTTTCTACTCTTATTTGCACTGCAACAACAACAACGTAAACGTTAACCCTTTCATTTTCCTCCTTGTATAAAATGCCAGAGATATAGAGAGTAGAGACACACACAAACACATATATACTTACTCTGACATCAAAAACATATTATTTTCGTCTCACGTTGTTGCATTGCATTGCCTTCTTCTTTCTTGTTTGTTGTTATTCTTCTCTCGTGAAAAACAACGGATGGACCGATTAACGCAAAAGCAGTAGTAAAAACGGTCATATAAAATATGTTGTAAAAGTATTTTATAATATATATTTTTAGCAAACACGTAGTACTTTTATTATTATTTTAGTCAAACTTATAATAAGGTTTTGTAGTAGTAGGTAAAGTAAAATGCTGACGACGACAACGGCGACGCTGCGCTGCTTCACCACACTGTTTGCTTATTAACTACTCGGACTCAATACATTATTGCTTGAGCAGCAGCACAGCAAACAGTATTACTATAAGCTAGCTTTTTATTACTACTACTTGACTGTCACTAAAAATCTGTTTTTACGCTGTGGTTGGCTATGCGATGATGATGATGACGATGATGATGTGCATTGTTTAACCTTGAGAAAATACACACGGGTCGATTTGCAGTCGACTGACACTTTCTTTTTGCACAAACAAGTGCCATGTCATATCTTTATCAAAAGTATATATTGCCAACCAAAGGTTTTGCCACTGCTGGAATAGATGTCAACGATCATCATCAAATCATTTTTTTTTGTTTTATCAGCATACCCCATTCGTATTTGACTTTGATTATGATGATGATGATATGATGACATACACAACGTTACATAAGTTAAGCCCCTCACTATAAATAAATAATACGTATAATTTTTCTCTGTGAGAAAAAGCACAATAATATTAAGTGTCCAAATTCCAAATTATTCCAAAAAACTTAAACTACAAAATCAGAGTTCCAGAAAGAAATATAATAATATACATACATACATGTAAAAGTGACATCAAGACCACATGCATAGCTAGCAGCATAGCATAAAAAAGCAGAGTGAACAGAAAATGAAATGAGTATCCGATCAGATCATCATCATCATCATCATCGTCATATCAAACACAAGCACAAGAGCATTGAGCATTAAACATTAGCTCGATGAGAGCACCAGTTTGTTTGCTATTGGGAAACGTAACAACGCAATATTTCCATCCATGCATGCCACCATGTTATCAGCGTAAATACCTATTATAAAACTTTGCAACTCTTCTCCTTACTTGACTCATCATCACACACACGAAAATTCAGCGAACGAGGATGTTGTTTTTGTTGTTTTCTTCGTCTTGTTGATCTTTCTATGACGCTGCTGCTGCTGCTGAGGTAGTAAAGTGGCGGTGGTGGTGTGTTGTTTTGTTGGTGGTGCTGCTGGTGCTTGTGCTGCGGCTGCATATTTTTGTTGAAATATTTTTTTGGAGGAGAAAAGTACCTACGTACTTACATTTTCTGTGTGTGTGTGTGCATTTTCTGTGCAAAACTGCTACTTTACTGCTGCACTGCATCCTCGCATCGTCATCTCTCTCTAGCAATAATTTTTATATGCATGGCAGTAATTTTTTTACAGTGACGACGACCACTACTACTACTACTACTATAACAAACTGCTATACTATACTACTAGTTCACTGACAGAACGAAAAATGAACCATGATCATCATGATAATAATAATATAATGGTGATCATCATCAACTGCTGCTAGTACTACTATATATCTCATTCTCATTGAGGAAAAATAAGCAGTTTTATCTTCTTTATCCTCGTTCACATTTTTTTAATATTCTCTCGTCGTCGTCCACTTTTGCGACTTGTTTTGCGTGCATAAATTCCTACGTGTCTGCGTTGCGTTGTTGCTCCACTGCTGCTGCTGTAATAACTCTTGCTCATCATCATCATCCTCAAACAAAACCAAACCAATAATCACTACTCTCTGATTTTTCCCCCGTGCAGCAGTAATAAAAATAATATGCATAAAGAACAATATGCAATGCAGGGAGAACAACAGACAAATGCAATGCAACAGCGAAAAAAATTCTTCTCCGTGGAAAAATCTGTTGTCCATGAAAAAAATTTTGCAGGATAACTTGCAGTGGAATAAGTGGTTTTTCCTGCAGGGTGGAAAACTAGAGAGGTGTCAACGGGAAACTGTGCAGAAAAACGATAGAGAAGAGATTAGTTGGTTGGAAGATGATGATGATATTTTTAATATTGGTTGGTAAAAAATAAATCCTTGCAGCAGAAGAAGAGAAGTTTAAATGGTAGAGAAGTTGAATTTAATGGTATTGTTACTACTACTACATGCGTCGTGGTGGCGGTGGTGGTGCTGTTGGTTGGTGGTATGTAGAGTTTTTTATGCAATGGAAAGAAGTACAACAAGTGCACATACATAAAACAAATTACGTCTTAACTTATCCACTCAACTCTTATCACTCAAGTACAAAAAAATAAAGTGTATAATATTAGTGTTTTTGCAACGAAAAGTTTACAAGTAAAATATAGTAAGTGTTAACGTTAACATTTTTAGCAATGAAACGCAAAGCAACTGAAGCTGACAAGCCTGAGAAGAAACTTCGTTGGGATGTTCCAAAGACAGCAAGCTTGATAAATTTCTACAAAGATCATCCCGAACTGTGGAATCCTAGAGTACCTGAATATAGTAATGACAAGTTGCGTCTTAAAGCGGTTGAGGCATGGTTGTTGGAGAATCAGTTGGATCCTGAAAAAGGTATATGCATACCTAATTTTTTGGAGAAACTTTCAAAAATTAAAAAGGTCAGGTACAGTTGATTAGAATGCAAAGTGTGTCATGTGTTGTCATCCTCTTTTTTCGTTAGACTTGATCAACGAAGTGAAGCTGAAGCTCCATGGACTTCGCACGTCGTACGGACATGAGTTGAAAATGGAAGCGACGAAAAAAATCGATGGTCAACCGTACATATCAAAATGGCAGTGGTATAGGCAGCTTTCGTTTCTGAAAGAGGCAATGTGTTTCCGCTCCCGATCAGGTTCCGTGTCATCTACAGCCACACATTCAAACGGAAGTCGAAGTAGATTAACAAGACGCAGAGGTAGAAGAGGCCAGCCCCAAGACTTGTCGGGAACTGCCTCGGCGGACGATATGGACAACAACAACCATAATGACGGCTACTACATGAATGACCATGACGGAAACGATGTGAAAATTGTAGCCATTGATCATTCTGGTGATGGAAACGGAGGAGGTCCAGTCCATGCTTATTCAATGATTGAGGCAGAGTATGATCATCATCCGCCTCCTCCTCACGCTCATCACGCGACAACTGCGCACAATGCTCATCATCATCACCCCGGTCATCACTCGCAGTTGCATCATCCTGGTCTCGTGCACATGGTCCATATGGATGACCCTCCACATCCTCATCACTTGACTACTAGTAGTGCTGGTGGCGCTGGAAGTTCCGAACACTTGCAAACCCAACAAGATCCCCACGTTCCAGTTGTGACATACAGACCTCGAGAGCCAATTGTGCCAACGGCATCCTCCACCATCACAAGACATGACAGCGCATCAAATCTTCATCTCATGTGCTTAGCATCCACATCTTCCAGTTCCACCCCAGATAAGCAACAACAAGTCGGGGAAGATTTGACAACATCTCGTACCATTCCTCCCGCTTGCAACTGTAGATGTCGATCAGCAGCACAAAGTACCGGGGAGAGACTTGGTAGACTTGTAGAAGAAACCTTTAGCAATTTGCATCCAGATTATCATGAGATGGCCCGATGGGAAATACAGCAAATTTTGGGAAAGTACCTGCAAAAACCATTACCTTAAAAATACGTGCAACCAAAGAAAAAAAAGTACCAGAAACCAAAGTTGATGGATCAAAAGAATCACAAGGTGGAATACAACTTTAAATGAACGTGCTATATAAGTAATATTACTTTGATCTGATAGGACTGAATTTGTGACAAGGAACTACGTAGCTGAGAAAACGGATACAAACAAATCATATATTATAATGAGGAAACTAAATGTAAAAATATTATTATATACAAAAACACATTTTTAAGTGAAACAACTACTAAATAATCGTAAGTTTTTATTTTTAACGACCGATAGTTGTATGGTAATGTTACATATATACATATATATATATAACTATGTTATGATTTATAATAAAAAATCAAACTTATCAAATAATCAAAATAACAAAAATGGAGGTTGAATTACAATATACGTTTTTGCAAATAAAGGTTGTATTGTCCTTAAAATCTACGCCGTTTCAAAATGTCTGGCTTCCAATCAATTGGATTAGTTTCTTCCGTAGCTTCATCGTCTTCTTTGTAGATTTTAATTGTTTTGTCGGCTTCTGTTGTAATCAATCTCGACCCAGACAAATCATACGTCATTGCAAAAATGCCAGCTTCTGAATCCATTGAACCTGGTTGTACTTGAGTCTGAATTCTCTGAAAATTATAACCAGTTCTCCAATCCCAAAAATGCATACTGCCATTATCAGCTCCAGAAACAAGTACTCCGTCCTGGAAAAAATACACATTTTTTAAGTATTATCTAAATCCCATCTGGGTAGGTACATATTTTTACCTTTCCATAATTTTCAAGAGTTCAAATAATTATGCTACCTGGCGGGAAATATAATCATTTTTGAGAAAGTTAGCAAAATTACCTTGAAAGAAAAGTTGCGGCGTTCAGGTATTACTATTGTCTCAAACCTTATTGTATTCCAAGTCCCAGCATTTAACCTGTCTGTCCTCTCCGCAACTAAACAAATATGGATGACGAGGGCTCACCACTAAACCTCTAACCGTACTTACGTGACCGGTTAATGAAAGTTTAAGGGTACCACTAGCCAGGTCCCAAATTTTAATAACTCGATCTGCCGAACCAGTAGCAAACCATTCATTTCCAGGTTCTACTGTCACACAACGAACCCAGCCCAAATGCCCACTGATAACACGACACAATTTCCATGGGGGATGCCACTTCGGCTTTGGCATTGTCGATAATTTTTTCCCTTGTGCAACGATAGAGTGTGACATTTTCGTTTTATCTTCTCCACCAATTCCAGAAGGTAGTAGTGACTTATTTCCACTGTAAGACAAGAAATATTAGTTTGCGATAACAAATTTCTCAGTTGAAAAGAGAAGCGAATAATGAATGCATTAAATAAATTAAAAGTTAATTGCGTACCCATAAACGGCAAGGGCACTTTCCGAGCCAGGTGGTTTTGTAGCATCAGCAGATTTATCACCTAATTGTCCACCAGCTTCCGCTTCGTGTAAATCAGTTAAACCTTGGGCAGCCATTTCCCTCTTTTTCCTCTCCACAATCGGAATTACCAGGCCAAATTGGTCTCTGGCTTTGATAAGCTTTTTTACTTTCTCCCTATTTTCAACAAGACTCCAAATTATAAACTTTTTGAATATAAAATGTTATTACTGACAATTTGGCAGTGGTAATGTTAACTTACGCTTCTTCACAAATAGGGGGAAGACTTCCTTGATCAGACAGGAACATGTCATGAGTTCTTTTTAGAGATCTGAACACTAAAGTGTGAACGGAATGTTTTTGTACAGGTTGTTCCTAAAGAGGGATAATCAAAATAATTTGACATTTGACAAAATTAAATTTTAAAATATGAAAAAGCTGTACAACTGACAACACAAAATGCCGGTTGGAGTGAAGTACGTGTCGGCAAATGTGGCCGCAAAAATTTATAAATGTGACCGCAAAAGTATATATGTGGAAACAAAAATATGTGGCCGAAAATACACATATATGTGAATAACTGCGCCGCATTTAGTGTGGCCGCATTGATGTAACCGTATTTAGTGTGATTGAATTGGTGTGCCTGCACTCGTGTGACTTCAAAAAATCTAGTTTTTAAAAAAAAATAATCAAAATAATTTGACATTTCACAAAATTAAATTTTAAAATATGAAAAAGCTGTACAACTGACAACACAAAATGCCAGTTGGAGTGAAGCGGCAAATGTGGCCGCAAAAATTTGTAAATGTGGCCGCAATAGTATATATGTGGAAACAAAAATATGTGTCCACAAAAATATAAATGTGGCCGCCAAAATATAAATGTGGCCGCAAAAATATAAATGTGTCCGCAAAAATATAATTGTGGCCGAAAATACACATATATGTGAATAACTGTGCCGCATTTAGTGTGGCCGCATTGGTGTAACCGTATTTAGTGTGATTGAATTGGTGTGCCTGCACTCGTGTGACTTCAAAAAATCTAGTTTAAAAAAAAATTTTGTTCGGAATTTAACCAACCGTTTTCAACCTAACCAAAAACGAAAAGGTTCGGTTAGATTCAGTTGGACAAATTTTTAAATAAACGTCATATCACTGAATGACCAGCATAATTGCTGTTACTTATAATTCGGCCACACTGAATGAGATCACACTATATCTGATTGATGCAGCCATATTTATAAATTTTTGCGGCCACATTACATTTGTCGACACGTCCTTCACTCCAACCCAAAATGCCAATGGCCAATACATGCTTCGTTCAGTTTTCTTACCTTATCTTTTTCTCGACTACTTTGCTGGTGCTGAGGTGTATCACCACCTCCCCCTGACACTTCCACTGCTGGTGCTACCATATTTATTTAACCACTACGGACTACGGACTAATTAAATTAAATATTTAGCTTTTCAAACACTTTCAATTTTTCAAATTTCTATAAAAACTCCACAGCTGGACTATTATCAGCCCACACTTCAAAATATGGTGAAAAAATTATTCAATTTTCACTTTATTTGCGACCAGATATCTTCACCAACTAACGTGTACACCGGTGGTCTACTTTTGATCTACAAATTTAACTGTTTTTGTAGAATTTTTGTAGACGAGTATTCATTCTAAAACGCTTCTCCCATGTCCCGGTGTGTAAAGCACGGAAGACAGAATGCATGGGGCATCATGACACTGCAATGAAGAGTCAGATGGACCGATCATCTGATTGAATGAAGTTGGGAACTCGCAAAAATTACTATACTTTTTGCCGGTATCGGTTAGCATGAACCAAAAACTATAATTATAACTATAAGTTGTAATTATGCAAGTACTATCATAATAAGAGTACTAAAAACTAAAACTATCCACCGTGTTATACTTCTTACTAAATACTTCTGCAAAAGTTAATCAAATTGAAATGCAACATTGACTAAAAGATCAACTAAAAATCAATTTAAACGGCTCTTTTTTGGGTAGATTTTGTTAAAAACAGTACAAAATGATAAGCCAACGGGAATTGTTGTGGGTAAGTATTTTATTAACTACTGACTGAATTGTCAACTTTACCAAAATAATATGATTTGGCTAGATGTCTAACTAAACTTCATTATTTATTTATCATTTCAATGAAAGCGGAAAGCAAAATCCGGAATAAAATTGGCAGTATCCGGCACCGTTGCATTTGTAGGAATAGGGTTATGGACAGGGAATGACAGATTTTTTGAAGATTACATTTCTCCTGTGTTGACTCATGTGGATCCAGAGTTGTCACATAAGGCAGCGGTGCTTTTAACAAGATTTCATTTTCAAAGACGATGTTTGTTAGAAGATCCTTCTAATTTGGTGTGTATAAGAAAATCATTTCTACAGCATGTTAGCATTTTGTATTTGTAAATTTGTATAATTTGTATTGCATAGTAGTTAAAGATGAGACTACAATTTTCCTGTAGAAAGCAAAATTTGGCGCAATTGATGTTTCCAATCCCATTGGGATCGCTGCTGGCTTTGATAAAAATGCAGAGTGCATGTCTGGATTGAAAAGGCTTGGATATGGTTGGGTTGAAATTGGAAGTGTCACACCGATTCCTCAAGAAGGAAATCCGAGGCCCAGAGTTTTTAGACTTCCTGAAGACTCAGCCGTGATAAATAGGTAGCAACAATAATATACAAATACATGTACAATCAATAAGGCATTTTTTACATTTCCTATAAAATATTATAATGATAATAATCGTAACTTTTTTAGGTACGGTTTTAACAATGACGGTCACGAAGCAGTTTATCAACGTGTGAAACAGTTTAAAGCTCAAAATTCTGACTATGTAGTTGGAGTAAACTTGGGTGCTAATAAGGAATCGCCGGATAGAATATCAGATTATTGTAAAGGAGTTGAAATGTTTAGTGACTCTGCTGATTATTTTGTAATTAACATATCATCTCCCAATACCCCGAATTTAAGGGATCTCCAAAAATCGGAAAGCTTGCCAGAATTATTGCGAGTAAGAAACCTGTTACAATAATTCAACCAAATAGTTACAAGAGCCAAATTTTTTCTAATATAAAAATCCATTTATTTACAGAATATTATCAAAACAAGGGACCGTCAACTTAAAAGAGTCCCCA
>JAHZMT010003549.1:0-10246 GCA_027743785.1 Sinhomidia bicolor
TTTTTACCAAAATGAGTTGCAAGAAGAAAATGGGAAGCTACACACATTTTGTACAAGCTAATCATTTTTCATGACATTGGTTCAATCAAGTCAGGTTTTATCATTATCAAAAAAGACCTAGTATTCTGCCCTGTTTGTCTTCTTCATTAGGAACGATAGGATAGAAATAATATGATGGGATGATGATGATAATAATAATGATAAAAACTACACCAATTTACTTTTCTTCCCCAGAAAATCAAATTCATTTTCTTTATTACTATACTTTCTGATTCTCTAATCAGGAGTTCAGTTCATGTTCCCATTCCAAAATGTGGTGGTGGTGGTGGTATTCGGTTGTGGCATTGGCATAGTAGAGATATAGGTAGAGTATTTGTAGATAGATGTGCCAGTATTCCCAATATATTAAATTACCGTTGATTAACAAACCACCACCAACAACGAAACAGCAAGGTGTACATGAAAAAAAGTCTAAGGAAAAAAGTTCAGGTAATTTCACTTGTTTTGCCCAACAGCATTATCGATTGACTTTGTCTTTCGATTTTCTTGTAGGTCCCTCTCGGACTTCTCGTTAACTAGTAAAATGCAATAGACAACAAGGAATGAGTCAAAATCCTTTTGTTTTGTTGTTAGCTAACCACAACAATAATTTCGTGTCGTATATATTTTTTTTTGTTTTCCCCCTTGTAGCGTTTTACCTGAAGTTCATGAAGGTAATTTTGATAAATACATAAGCAGTTGTTGCATTTTAGTAGTAGTATTGCATACTCCATTCTTCCTTCCTTTTTCCTCAAGTCGTGAGGTGGAGGTTAATTGAGTTCGACGAACGAAACGAAAAAGCATAATAAGGAAAGGCTACAAATTACACAGTTTTGCTTAAGGATTCATTTAGAGTTTTCTGTAAGTCGGAGGCGTTCTGTGTGTGGTGGTAGTTGTGACTATTGATTAGCCTGGCTATTTCGTTTTTTAACCTCATCATCATCATCTTGGCTTGGCTCTCTCGCAAAGAATAACATTTGCCTAGAGAATATTTAATAACTTGCCATTATTACTGTTGTTGTTTGACAAATGGCCGACAATATCCTCAACCAAAACCACCAGTCATGGCGTGATTGACTGATTGATTGAAAGATTATAATGTATGATGGTCCTCATAAATAGAATATATATTATAGATGGTTGATGATGAGAGACGTGCCATGTGCAAGATGACAAGGCATCGCCCCAAAAGAACAAAAATATTTTTTCACAAGATGATTCGACAGTGATGTGTGTGATGAGCATATGAGAAAGTCTTGTTAGAATAGCATATGCAGTTAACCACACATATATAAATAGAACAGATTGCAGCGCACCTTGTGTGAATACTTTCGAGAGTGTGTGTGTGTGTGTGTGTGTGTGTTTTAGTCCTTGGTTTTATTGATTTGAAACGCCTAAACACTAAAATACCAAATGAGAAATGACGAACGCAATGTTTATATTCTGGGTTTGAAATGTAGGACATTAACTAACAAAATGTATTACAACAGCTCAACAAAACACTGTTTTTGCGCAGAGAAGCCAATAACCCTCGACTTCCACCACCACTGCCACCACCAGCAGCAACACTACGACTCATTTCATTACGATATGTCATTATCATTAATGCACATCTGCGAGCCAGAGCCAACTCCCTCCAACAAAGTGCTTCTGCATATACGTACCTATGTATACGTGTATGCATACTAAACACAACTAAAAAATTTACCTCGCTAAGAGAGATTGCTATTATTAGCATTAAAATAGTTTATAGTAAATTACGTCTAGACTTATGCTGCTTGCGCGCGGTATTAGCATGCATTTGGGAAGATTTTTGTTTGGGATATTCACTTTTTATAAATTCATCTGCTTTTTATTCATGAGGAGGTTTCAAAGTTGATATTGTTCTGCATTATGCATCATCGTTCCGTGTGTAATGTATTCATTTTTATCTGTTTAATCTATTGAATAGAATACATAAACATATTTAATTCACCGGGTGAAATCTATCACGAACACTTGCAAACATACGGCAACATAACAAAGCGTTCAGTAATTTACGAAAAATTGGGGTCATGTATTTTATTAAAAGGATTACTTGTTTGCAAATATTAAGAGCAGCGCAATGTCTTGTTACAAAATTGGAAGCGCCTATTTATTTATCTATCAGGCAGCAGACAAATTTGCAATTCCAGCGGTGGTGGTGGTGGTGGCAGTAGTAGTTGGTAACAGCACACCGGCGACAACGCTGTCGACGGCGGTAATGCAATTACCAATTTGCGTAGATGAGTAGGAAGGTAGAATATACAGTGTGTTATCGATCGATCAATCAACTGTTTCAGAATTTTTAGCTGGTTTATTGAGTCTATGACCTAGTTTATTTATTGAGTGTTTACCTAAAAAAATAAATGCATAATGTATGCAGACTAGAGAATATTGCAGCGAAAATGATGATCGCATTAGGTATACAAGGTGGGTTGAAAAAAAATGCTGAAGAAGCGTTGGTGGGTGCTGTGTATTAATCAAGTCGGTAGTAGATTTTGATCATGTTATAATATCGTAAGAATGCACGGGAAATGCATGTCATTGCTGACTTGGCCTCTTCGACTAGTCTAATAATGTTCTCGTGAATAAATAAATAAACAGAGAGCCCCTTTGTTACAGTTACACGTTTCTTGGCATGCGAAAAGAGTTCCAATTTTCCAAATTAGTCCGTTCCAGAAGTGTGCCCTCTTTGACTTGCAAAAAAATGTCTAATTTTATCATTTTCAAGCAATCACATATTATATATACCTAGTAAAAAAAGCCTATAACCATTACTTATATATAAAATATTCAGCCTACGTTAACACAACTTGCGTGAAATTAGGGCAAGATCTGCAAAACTCCTCCAAGAATAGCGTAAGTAATGGTCTGGTTGGAGACAAACTCGCACAGGTGTAACTGCAAAGAAATAAATTTAGCCGTCGCTTATTGCTCAGAAAGACTATTTACCGTTACCTTTATACTAGTAGGTATTTTTAGATCGAGGCCAACTAATCCTACTACTACTACGACTACTACAAACTGATTGATTGTTTATAAGAATTTGCACATCAAAAAAATGATATCAACAGATAGTAGGCATCCAATTTATTATTATTACTATTTTTTCTGACACGCTTCATTACAAACTTGTACTTCTCGGCTTCTGCAAAAACGTCATGTGCGAACGTCATATATGATATTCATGAATCAATTAGCACAAGTCTCACTCACAATTTACAAACAATTCCAGGTAGATTTCACTTTTTTGTCTTAACTGATACCACTACTATGATGATGTTGACAATAATTGATCCGTGTGTGTGGATACAAGAGTTTTGCAGCTACTCGTTACAATATAATACAATAAAGCTCATTTTACTGACGTCATTCCCTTCACCATCATATCATTGTAGTGTGCAGTTTATATTTCGACTCTTTCAATTCCTGATTAGCTTTTTACGTTGCCTGCATGTGCTAAAATTGAAAAGAGTGAGCTATCTATATAGACGCAAATAGTCCTGTTAAAGGCTCATTTATTGTTGTTGCAATTTTTCTAACCTTGAACACACACGACACACTCTTTGTTGTCGAACTTTGCATCTTCTGTTTACATTTTGGTATATACTAGTAAGCAGAGAAGAGAGCACAAAACTTTTAAATATTAAAAGTCACACCTTTTTCTTTTCATTCATCAGCGAAAGAATAGGAAGATGTTTGCTGAGATTAAATTCATTTTAAATATTCATTGCTGGTATTCATAAAGACATGTACAGTGAAAATTGAAACTGTAACTGGATCCTGGATGAAATTGTCTAAAACTTCAAAATGTCAATCTAAACCAACCAGAAGCATATCAACGAGTATCGACACGTGTTTTTTTAACCAGGCATATGCATACACGTCAATAGAGATATGAAATAATGAAATGGTTATATAGTAAAATTTTTAAGTGGAACGAATTAAAAGTGCCGAGACATACACAGCCACTTCTGTGCTATCCTCCAGCAGCACCAGCATGTCTACTGACACAAACAAGTGCAATAAGTGTATAGATAAAGGTTCAACTGACTCATTTAAAAATCAGACAGACAGTATGCGCTGCTAATTTTAAGGACAGTGAATTATAATGCATATTCATGAGATTTCATCTTTCATTCATTTTTTTTTCTTACAAGGAAAAAAATTACTATAAAAACTTTACTTGATGTAATCCAATGGGATGCTGAGCCACTCCCTGGTTTTTCATAATTTCTTTAGTGTGCACTACTCCAATAATAAACCAAGAAAAAAATAAGTAATCTTTTGTGTATTTAAAAATGGAAGATGAGGGTCATGCATATATTATTACAAAATAAATGTATATTAAAAAAGCTTTTGGCTCGAAAATTAATGCACGCTTGTCCGGAATACTGTGTTAGGTTGATGTTGCTGTCATGTCATGTCATATTATATCTTTGCTGGTCCATGAGATATTTATTAGACGCAGGTGTCTCAAATTTTAAGGGAGCAGTTGTGGGCTATTTTTATTCCATTTTTTTCTTTTGTGGGCACACACACAGGCTCACATTTATCCAATAATAGAAATGCAGTTTTCCAAAACTAACAAGCCATACTTCCATAAAGGAATCGCTCATTAAAGTGCATTTTACAAGAGTATTCACTTTCATGACTTTGCCGATCCTATTCCATCTGTCAAAAGTCTTGAGTCAATTCCATGTGATTACATAATAATGATAATTGTATTCACTTTGTCATTGTGATGTGGCCCTGGAAGTTAAAGTCGTTTAGTATTCATTATTATTGTTGTAAAAGTTTTTTTTTCTCTCTCTCGTTTTTTGGTCTATTTGAATTATTATGCAAAATGCACGTAATCAGTTGCATTTTGACTTTTAACACCATCCATACTTGTACACTTTTCCACAGCTTGAATGACACGGTCCGTGCGGAGATTTTGCACTGTTAAGTCATAAATTGA
The DNA here is from genome assembly GCA_027743785.1 of Sinhomidia bicolor. Taxonomy (NCBI): domain Eukaryota; kingdom Metazoa; phylum Arthropoda; class Collembola; order Entomobryomorpha; family Entomobryidae; genus Sinhomidia; species Sinhomidia bicolor. The sequence continues at coordinate 5,021 of JAHZMT010003549.1, forward strand.
CAGTAAATAATTGAATTGAAATGAAATGAACTTTGTATGCAGGAGTAGCAGTGTGGTAGTGTAGTCAGTACTGCTGTAAAAAATAGAAGGTCTGCAACATGACTAAAAAGGAAAATGGAAGGTGGCTTTGGCTTTAGTTGGTCTATAACGTCGAGATGATGGACAAAATGAAAGAGATGAAATGAACGGCTAAAATTGGGCAGTCATTTGTTAATGATGATGGGACATCATCGTCATCATGGGATGATGGAATGGGAATGGATCATAAGCGGTTTGCCCATTTTCACGTGTGGGTTGTAAACGATCGATTTTTTTTTTCAAAAATTTGTCAGTGACTCATCCTCATTATTATTGCAACAGTACATTAATTTATAAACAATTCCGCCTCGAGATTCCATTTACTTGTCGTAGTACAGTGTGTGTTGATTGAGTTAGTAGAAAGGTCAGTTTAGTAAAGTTGATTGGATTAAATGTTGGAAATCAAATTACAACTTTATTATATAAAATAGAAAAAGGGGATGATGATGGGATGCGCCTTACATCAACCGCACACACGGTAGCCGCAAAACCCATACCTGTAAAATCAATGGATATTCACTTTAATCTAATCATCTATATTTTGCAATGAAAAAAATAATATGAAATAAATTAAAAAGAGAAATGAGTGATAAATAGAGGCTCAGTGATTTGATGATATAATCATAAAAATAAACTCTCAAACTAATTTCTCTTCATGTGTAAAATGTGATACTCTCTGCCCACCTGAATTAAAATCAGACTGGTCAAATATGGATGTATGTACAGATGTACAAAAAGCCCACAAAATAATGACTACAATTGTGCATTATTTTTACTTGCGCGAGTACATCTCTGCTTTAAACCATGTTTAAATAGTCTTAGCACCTTTAGTCTTAATTTATTTATTTTAACGCATTGTTTTGTTGGTTTACCAGTTTTAGTTTAGCTTGCACACACGATATGAGGGGGCTTATGTGAGCCACATCACATCACGGACACTCATCCCATAATCTAATCTTTAAATTGGCATTGCTGCTGCTGTTGTTGTTGATGTTGATGATGATGATGAGATTCAGCGTTTTGTTCAGAACAGTTCATCATTCCGTGAAGTGGGACCAGTAATTATTTCATGTCCTCCTACATTGAAAATGTCATGATGAAAAACTATATGAAGTCAAAAAGTCATTTGAAATTGTGTGTAAATGTGCACACCTGTAAGCTAACGTACTTTTCTTGATGACTGTACAAGATGCCGTCTGGTAGTCTAAACTTGAGATTTTTGAATTGATTCTAAAGTTTTGCTAAGGTTAGCAAATTAGAAAGGTGGTGGAGGAGACGAAAAGTTCAAAAGCCATATAGAACCACAACACACATGGAATTAATATTTTGGTCTGAAAGAAAGTGTCATATTTTACGAGCTTCAAATAAAAAATGCAAATGCTCTTTCTGAAATGTCATCGTGTGGGTTTGGATTAGTGAGGAAAGAGGGGAGCAGCTTATAAAATTGATTTCTTTGGGGTTGGCAAAGAGCAGAGTAGTAAAGTGGATGGATAATGATACTTTTTAGCGTTTAATATAAACATCTTTTTTAAACTCCAACCGACATGTTTCCCTTTTTAAACATTTCCTTCCTCGAAATTTTTCACGTGTAAGCACGTAGTAAAAAATTATGTTAAATTATGTAGTATGATTGTGTAATAAAAGTGGAAATTCCTGGTAAAAGAATACAAAGAAATGCGTAGAGAGACACAAAGCAATAAAATGAATATTCTTTGGAAAAATGGATGCCCAAGTAATGTGGTGGGTTCTTCCTCTTTGGGATTCCAAAAAGCCATTGTAGTAGTTTTGTAGTCAAATGTTAATGCTTGCAAATAAAAGTTATGATTTATTATTCTATCTGCTGCTGTGCTGCTGTTAATGTGCCACTTGGAAAGATATCATATCAATGAAAAAAAGAATGTGTTTGTGTGTGTAGTCAAGTTGAAGATCAGATGGTAAATGATATGATGTGAATATATAAAATGCTCTTGATGGTGATGATACAATATGATATGCTATTTAATGTACTTAGCCTTCGCCTTGTACAGTGGAAACGGCCAAAACCAATGCAATATTGTGTTGTATAGGATGGTCATTACCATTTGTGAATGATTCATGTGCACACATAAAGAATCTGTACATTATTATTATTATTATTATTATTACGTGCTGGGTTTGTAGTATTCTCTTCGCTACATGTAATATTTATATTACATTTGAAATATTCAACGACAACGGAGAGACGAATGAACGAACAGAGAGTCATGATATGATATCATGCACGAACGAGCAACGGCCACTGGCCACACTTGTGCAATTCCGCATAATATGATCATCCTCCTCATTCAACATCTCACCAGCTAGAACCACCACAACTCATATTATAGTCAGAGTCAGTTAGAACAGACACAGGTAATGGCAATAATCCATGTCAAGTTCAACCTTCCAAAAAAGGAGTAATATTCCTTTGAAAAAAAGGGTTGAGATTTTAAACTTGACTTTCTCGCAAAAACAAAAGCTGTTACTTTACCACAAACCGACCGATAAATGAATGTAGAGAGAGAGGGAGATGTTGATGAGCCAAATAGTTTGTTGTATCATCGTGATCCAACACCAAAATGTGCAATTCTTGCAATCTACCAAGAAAAATGTAGGTTGCTTGTAAACGCTATTTTTTATTCATTCAACCGAAAAAAGGCGCATCTTAAAATTTGAATTTGTTCTGTTGCTGCTGCTGCTCTTCCTACAGTTTGTGAATACGAAGAAAAGTAGTACCTAGATCATATTTCTCTTCTGCTTATCGGTCTTGAAAAACTTCAACTTTACTTATTTTTTTGGCTGCCGCTTGTATTGGTATCCAACTAACCAAAACTGACACAGCCAGATATAGCACGATCCGCTTTTTGCACAAGAGTATACACGAAATACCTATATATGTCTCTACATGTAGAGCTAGGTACACGAAAATTTATATGGCAGCATACATTGCAGTAGTAAAGTTCAGCAGCTGCTGAAGAGAAGATTTTTCTTGCAATTTACACACATATAATATATATTTATGCAAGACAACACCCACATTCATCTCTATCATCATTACAGGAAAAAGGGAAGAAGAATTTAGGAAGAATTTTTTTTCGCAAAAAAATGCTCATCCCATCCTGTCGAGCACAAAAGATATTGACCTGCCTGAAGTGTCCAGACAGATCCTCCCATTTCCCCTATAATCTACTATTAAATTGCATCGATTAACTTTTTTTACCCTAACATTGATTAGAATGATCGGGTTACGGCTACAAATGAAATTTAAAATATAGATGTTGAGATAACAAATTGCTTTGTTGTTGTTGTTGCTATTATTATTATTTGTTTACTGCCGTGATGCTTTGTAAAAGTAAATCTTTATTTTTTTTAACAAAGAATATCTTTACGACAAAACAAGTGTAAATTTGGCACTGCCCACTACTACTATAATATTCAGTAATTTCAGCTTTTTTGCAAGTCATAAACATTCTTGTTGGCTAAAAGAATAATAGACAATAAGAAAGTGCTGCTACGATTTTGTTTTAACAGTGATAAAAAACGTTTTAAATGATTTAAACTAGACAATGACGGACATGTAGACGCATTATATCACTCAAAGTCCATTACATATTCGCAACACAAGTTCTCTCAACTAGCATTGCAAATTGTAGTATAATGGATATGGTCAATCAGCCGTATAGTTATCGGCCAAGAGCGAGCGAGATGGCTGTGCAGGGAAAGAAAGTAGACAGAATAACAGACATGTACAAAGACAAAGGCTGTGCTGCTGCTGCTGGCAAAAGCAGTTTAAAGAAGATAATAATATTACTTTTATTCTTGGGATTTGCATAGAAAATGATAATCATCGTCATCATGTAATAATAATAATACTGCTTTTCAGACTTGTCTAGCTGTGGCTGTACAAAACTAGTAACAAAAAAATAGTCAAAGTTTTGTAGTAGTTGAAGCTACATAGAATAATAATCGTAACGTTACAACAATAACAATACAATTGCCAAGAAATAAAAGCCGGTTTGCCAGGTACTTGCAATAAATTCGATAGCCTCGTAAAGTTGAGTAAAAACAGAGGTACGGGTATTTGAAGTAGGCAGTCAATGTATTTGTAAAACACGTTTTTATATTTTCTATCTCAACTTTTTCCTATTGCCGGACATAATTTGGTACAAGAAAGCTCCGGCAACAGCCAATTGTATTGTAATTTGAAGGTTTTTTTCTGCACAATTTATATTTAAAACTTTATACAGACGTGATAGGCGACTTTTTCTTGGGTACCTGTGTGAAAAAAAACATGGCTCTAGTTAGTTGTCTAATGAGAGAGGGTGAGCAATACGCTTAAGTTCCCATCAGTGATTTGCAAGGAACAAACGTGATGAGCCATGCTGAGATCGCATGATAGCGTGAATCGTTGGCTGCCGGATTGGATAAGATTGAGTGATACTACCACAATATACTTTTATAATTTGAACGAGGGAAAAACATCTCCAGACAAGGCATAATTTAAAAGGCTGAAGCATTGAGAAAAAAAGAAATTTTTAAAAAGTATTTCATTTCATCTGGAACTTTTTTTCTTCTTGATTAAAGTTTATTGATTTATTTTTGTTTGAAGTGCACATGTTGGCAAATGACTTGACACCTGTCGCGTCGAATTTGCAAGTTATTTTCAATAATATGACTTGTTCATATTATCTCTACATGGTAGAGTATTGCAAGCTATATATAATAATAACAACAATGTTTTGTGTAGCACTTTATATATTTTTTTCAAGTATATTTTGGGAGAGGAAAAGGCGTGAAAATGTTTGTAAATGATAAAGTAACACAACAGCCGCATCAATCGAGTGCCGGTTTTTGCTGTTATATTGGTTATATTAGCATTTTTCTATTATACACTCAAGCACATAAATATTTTGTTGTTGTGTGTGTGCCATTCTATTCTGGGATGATGCCAATTATTGCCTTAATATGATGGTGTGAAGACAGATTTTAGTATTTGCAATAGATACACTTTTTTAAAAATTATTATCATTATGAGAATAGGTTTCTCTTTCTACTATACATAATGTCTCATTTCTAAACTGTTTAAATATTCTCTTTATTCTTTCGGTTTTGCTTGTTGAGTTGAGATTG
>JAHZMT010003550.1:0-13267 GCA_027743785.1 Sinhomidia bicolor
TTTTGTTGGTTGGTTGGTGACTAGGTAAAAAAAGGTTTTTCTTTAATTGGTCAACTGGTAAAAATATATATGTGGTAGCAAAACCTGATAAACCAGAAGAGGAGTATGGTAGCTAATTCTCTAACTTTCTTTGGGGTTATGAGCAACAAGACGAAAAAAACTACGAGCAAAAATGAACAATGAAAAAGAAGAAAAAAATAGACATAAAAAAGATGTGTGGTGTAGGACGGTCATAAAACCTTTTTTAGAATTCCCAGCTGTTTGTTACCAAGCTACTGCTATATATATTATACATGTATATATATATGTATTTATATGTATGCATAGTATCCATGTATCCTTTACGGTTTCTGCCTCGCTGTATATATATTTTTTTCTGCGAATTTTTACTTTTATTTCTGCAGTACACACCGAGAACAGAACAAGAAGACATACGACCTCTCACACACAACCTTCTTAGGTACTCTTACTACAATTCATGCTGTTCTGCGTTTCCTTTTTTTTTAAAAAAAAGACAAGTAGAGGAATAACAAAAGCTTATTTTCTTGGATGATTCGACTGCGCTTCTTCTTCTTCCTCCTTCTTGCTTTTTTCTCTCATATTGCACACATGTTAGCTCGTTTCGTTTGCTTGTTTCTGTGTCTCGCTGTTTATCTCAATTCAGAGGAAAGCAGTGGTGGAACAAGTTAAATTGGACGCTAGGGTAGTGAAAAAATCAACAGTCACCACAGTCTGAGTAGTGGAACGAGCGGCGCTTTTTTCAGTCAGGGGGAATATACCTCGTAGAAAAAAGGGAAAGTAAGTATTTGAGGACGTAGACACTACAACAACGAGAAGAAAAAGAAACATGGATGTATTTTTACCAAGGGAAAATACTAGAAAACATGACAACGGCAATGGCAGCAGCACAAGTTGCTTTTTTTTTTTAAAAAAAAAAGAAGAAAATGTAATGCAACGTCAAGCAACTTTGTGAGTCTGTGTACTTTCTACTTGTGGCACATGATTTTTTTTCTGTTCATTCAGCATTAATATTACTAACCCCTACGCATACTTGTGTGTTTTTGTGTGTGAGTTAGTCTGTGTGTTGTATAAAAAAAAATTTTTTTTTGTGAACTTGTACAGCAGAAAGAGAATTCAGCTTAAAAAGCGTTGTTTAATATCAGGTATGTGTGGGCGACAAGTTGTACAGCTATTATTATTATTAAAGAAAAGTAAACTTTGCTCTTGTTACAGGTTCCAGTCTACTGACAGTGACTAGACACGGTATAATGACAAAGTTGATAACGGAGAAATTATGACAACCGACTTGGCTTGAGCATGATGATGATGACGATGATGATGGTATGGAAGGCAATACAAATACAGAAAAGGCAGCTGTACGTTTTATACCGTCGTATAAAGAATAGAGGCCCTCTCTCTACGTATATACAGGGATATAACAATATAACAGTGGTTTCTTTTTCTTCTCTCTCTCAGTAAAAACAAAATAAAATGTGTACTTACTCGGATTTCGTCTACTGCTACACTGACACAAAACCAGCTCAAGAGAAAAGTGTACCATTACATATTTTTTCCACAACAACACAAAAAAAGTTGGTAAAAAACAACAAAAACAAGCCATGAATTGCATGCCAAGAAGTACTACCACAAATACATATAACGCAACGCAATGTACAAAGAAAAAAAGTAGAAAATCTCAAGTTTTTTTCTTCCTCTTTTTCTTCTATCCATAATCATCTCTCCTCTTGCTCATTTTCACAAGATTCACATAATAAATTCAAATAATAATAACAATAATAGAAGAAGAAAACCCAAAGCTCATCTACCTAGCATGCTTGCAAGCTTGCTCGTAAGTATTTACACACATAAACTTGTCCGTAATTGCAAGACTCTCAGAGACAAAAAAAAGAAAGCCGGCAGGCAGGCAGACAGGCAACAGTGGGAGAACAACCAAAGAGAAAATTATATCCAGTTATGTATACATATACATACATACATACATACATACATACATACACATGTACAACAGTAACAACAATATTTACTGAGGACGACAAAGCAACAACGCAACTATTCTGTTTAAAAGCATGCTGCTTTCTTTTCTTTCAATCTACAAAACTCACTTTCTCTCTCTCTCTCTCTCTTTCTTTCATACAATACAATAGAGCAAAAAACAACAACGGTCAACAAGCAAAAACAACGTGAGCAACTAACTCTATTCAGTTGTTATTGTAAAACACACTAAAACAATACCACCAAACAAACGGTCACTTTCTACTACATATACTTACTTACACATACTTATTTTTTTGCTAGTGCGCTCTCACATCTCACATTATACCATGCCAAATTCTCTCTCGTTTTCTCTCTCTCTCCCTCTCTCTACTCCGCTTATTTTTTTTGCTTTATTCCTCTGTCAACCTAACAAACTGCTCCAATATATTAAAAGTACTATTACTATTATTATTTTCAAATAGTTTTTTTCCTCTTATTCTTATTTATTTACAAGTTATTTAGCAAAGGAAGAAGATAATTACAGGGTTCAACTTACATATCTCACATTAGTTGGTTATGATTATTAGTAAAAAAAATAGCGAAACAGGGCATAGAGAGAAACAAAGAAAGAAGTAATGTTTTGTACCAAAAGAAGGTTGTAACGACAACAACTAACAACCTAAGGGGAAAACACACTATTTTCTCGCTTTTTCCTTTTCTTCTTCGTCTTCTTCTTCTTCTGCAACTACTTTCTACTTACTTTACTTTTTTTCCACCTTGCCAACAACTAACTTATGCAATATATTTTTTTTTGTAACTTGACCGCTCGTGTATATGTCCCTGTTGATTTATTGAACACGCACATACACGTACACAAAACAGAAGAAGAAGAAGAAGAGAGCGAGAGTAAGTATGTAACTTTTCAGGTAACAAACAATATGCTTGTTTCTATTTTCATTATTATTATTATTTGTGTGTGTGTGTGTGTCTAAGAGTGAAAATCATTTAGTTACTGTAACACTTTCAAAAAGCAGAGGGGAGAGGGGAAGAGGGAAAAGGTGATGTGTGTAAAATATAATATAATATAATATACTGTTCATTTTTTTCTTGTACTACCTCAGCAGTCGTCACAGTAATTTAGCAAAATAATAATTCATACTTTTTTCCTTCTTCCTCTTCCTTGCTTTTCTAGACCGTTGACTTATGTAAGTATACTTTGTTTATTTTATTTAGATTGAAGGTGAAGTGTCTCACCTTTTTTTGTTTTCTTATCCTTGTTGACAACACCAGTGCAAACTAGCTTGGCTTCTGTTTATTTTCGTGATGTATTTTTTATATCTTGCTTATAATGAATTTTTTACGTCCGTTCTAAAAGCAACTCAAGTTTACTTTGACGAAAAAAAAGTTTAATGTGTTTTCATTTCTTTCACTTTTACTTATTGTTTATACACAAAATTAACTTTTTGTTCTATTTTTGGCTAATTTTATTATCACCAACAAAATATTTGCGGTTAAACTGTTACTAATTTTTTTTCTACTCACTTTTTTCAACTGACAAGAAAGCTGTATATATACAAGTCAGCTTGCTCACGGTCTTTTTTTGACTCAATGACTGGTTGAAACTCAAAACTCTGTTTTACTTGCAAGAGAAAAAAAATATGTGTGTAACTTGAGAAATCACACGAACAGTCAAGAAAAAACACAGCAGCAGCGGTTTTGTAGTAGTACAACTTTGCCAGGCAAAGAACAAATCCAGACTGAGGAAAGTTGCTGGCATACCACCTAGTTTTATACGTAATATTGCTGCTGCTTTTCTCTACGTTCCACAACGACTTGTGCTATGCTGCTGCTGGTTGTAGTGATGATGATGTGTTCTCTCGCTGCTTCTGCTGCTGCCGCCGCCTTTCTTCTTTTTTCCCCAGCTCTTGTTCCACTTGCTTCTTCTCTACTTTTTTTCCACTCTTTCTGTCTTGATGATGATGTTGAAGAGAAGGAGAACAACAAGAGAAAAGAATGTGATGCGATGATACTCTGTATACCACACCACTACTTTGCTATCAACTTACTTTACTTTCTCTCTTCTTCTTCTTTGTCTTGTCTCTTGTCCTTTACATTTATTAATCCGTTGTTGGTGGCGGTGTGTGTATGTATGTATGTGTGTGTGTGTTATCCTTTCTGCCTAGCTAAGGAAAACTTTTTTTTCTTTTTTCTTCTTCTTCTTCTTGTAAAGCTAATAATACCGCCAAGTATTATTATTGTACAACCAAGTCAGATAGTTTATCTAAACCTTATATAGTGACGACGATGTCTTGTCAGCTGATACATCTGCTGACCAGAATATAATAAAGGGAAACTGCTCTTACTGCTAATTACGCTGGAAGGAAAGTAAGAAAAAAATATATATAAGTGAGTAAAGTAAGTGGGCAGATTCTTTCCACTTTGGCAATTTTTGCATAACATTTTTTTTTCTTTTCTCTATTTTATCCCTTTTCTTTTTCCCTTTGCCTTCTCCCTACTTGTATTTTTTTGTGTGTACTCAGCAGTCTAGAAAATGAGAGAGGGAGAGAGAGAGAGATGGTGGAAAAAAAGTCATGTGATCACATCAGCTTAGTTATCATGAATGATCTCATGTGCTGCTGTGTGTGTGATGTGGCTGTGTGATTTTTGTGTGGTGACACACTAATGCTTAAAATGTGTGCAGATATCACACACTCACGTCAAACCGCACACACACACATACACACAGAAAGTAGTACACGAAAAGCGTACCTAGCCACTTTGGCGCTGTAAATAGTGCATACGTATAAACCCAAAAAAGTCCGACAAATAAGACGAAAAAAATCCCAACATGTGTTCTATTGTAGATAAAATAATGCTAGCAGCCCTACTACTACTAGTACTACTACTACCGATGATGATGATGACGATGCTGATGCACCACTAAACGCTACACATAGACAAGACAAGGAGTTTTTTCTTTTCTTGTTTTTTTACGTTTTTGAGAAAAAAAATAAAAGAGGATGGAAATGGTGACTAAGCCGTTTTTTACTTAATGTTGTAATGTGTAGTTGTACCCGTGCACCCCAACGTACAGTGTCACTTGTCGTTTGTTCTAGTACTCTACTAGTATTTTCCTCTTGTCATCATGTCAGTCTGTCGACTTGCAGAGGCAGAGTAAAAGCGAACAAGACAAAAAAAGTAAATCTGCATGGTTGACGTTGCTGGTGCTACTGATGATGATGATGACGACAATGGGTGGAATAAGTGTTGATACTATTAATAGTAGAGAATAATAATAATAATAGTAGTAGTAGTAAAAGCTAATAATATTTAATTTTTTTCTCAGAAATGGATAAAAGCAAGTGTGCCAGGGTAATTGTGTGTGTGTGTGGGTGCCACCAACGAGCAGTACAGCAGAAATATTGGAAAGGCAAGTTTAATACAGGCTCTGTATTTCTTTGCAGTTTTTGCCGCGAAAGCGAGAGAAAAGAAGGGGGAAATCAAGTAGTAAAAAACTAGAGAACGGTGGTGATGGTGCAGCAAGTTTTCCTTCTGGATTGCCTTGTCGTCATCTTTTTCTTCTTTATGCAAGTATAGAAGTGGTAGTTGCCATTATTTTACTACTGCTTCGATGAAAAGAGGCAGAAACAGAGAGAGAGAGAGAGAAAGAGAGCGAGTGACTCAAAGTCGTTTTTTCTGGGTGAAATAGTATAGCGCTCTATGGAATTGCAGAGAGGTTTGTGTGTGTGTGCAATGTAAGCAAAAGTAAAGCATATGATGGTGATGACGACGATAGGAAAAGCAGGAGAATGAGAGCAAGCCAGCGATGAGAAGAGAGAGAGAAAGTACATATCACGCAACACAAAATGGCTAGAAGTTTTGCAAAAGACACAAAATGTGCAGCTTAGAAGGAGAGCGAGCGTACACTCACAGTTTGTCTGAGAGAGTCGTGGTGGGGAAAAGGAGAGAAGAAGAATCCTTTTTTTTCCTCTCTTTTTTTTGCATCGACACACTGATTCTATATAGCCAGTAGAAAGCATAACAGTGAAAGAAAAAGTTGGTAGGACAGCGGCAAAGCATATAGCATTGGCATCATCGTCATCATCATCATCATCCTGAGTATAGCAGCAGCGGCAGCAGGAAAATTGTAAAAGCGAGAAGCACACACACTCACAGAGAGAAACAGAGGAAAAGAAGAGAAAAAGACCTTCGCCTTTCTCGCGTAAAAAATTACATGCTGGTATGATGGCGGTAATACAAAAGTGATGGTAGTGGTGCTAGCTCTATTGCTCTGCTGCTTCTGCTGCTGCTGCTTTGCTTTTTGTCAGTGGAGAAATGGAGAATTTAGGACAAGGGGAAAATAGGAACCATACTATACAAAAAAAAGAGAAGAAAACGGTTTTATAAAAATGTATCACAGCCAAACCATATGCATTTGGTAGGTATATGCATTTCGTATAATGTACACAACCAACATGTTACGCTGTACACTTTTTTCTATGTTGTATAGTTAAACAAGCAGCAGCAGAAGAAGTAGTAGTAGGAGAAGGAGAGACGAAGAAAGAAAAAAAAGTTGAACTTGCATGGGGAAATTGCATATGATATTTTTAGATATGGGCTTGAATGCACGCACATGTGATGTAAGCTATTCTTCCTCTTTTATGTAGTCAACTAAAATGGTAAACTTTCTTTGGCACTATAACAGCAGCAGCAGCAGGCCAGGCCACAATGGCAAAAGAGAAGAGAAAAAAAACCATGTCTTTTCATATTATATTAGATTAAGGCTAATGCACACGTAATGTGTATAAAAACACATACCTACTTTATATTATATATATATTTATTTATTTATATATGTACACATATATATAAATTCTTTGTATACCTATGTTCTATGATGATGATGATGGTAAACCATTATAAAGAAGGAAGACTGATATGTGTACGTGAAGGTTGCTGGAAATTCTTCTTTTTTCCTGTTTATACACACAGAGAGAGAGACATAATAGTAGTAGTAATAATAATATAAGGAGAACAATGTTGTAAAATGGTATTTTTTATATAAATTTGAAGAAAGTGTCTATATGCACGGCTTTACTCTAGTAACATATCATCATCCCGTAATAAATTATATATGAGATATATGATACGAGTGTGGTGTATGCATCCAGCAATAAAAAAAAGTTTCAAGGACAGCACTGTTTTTTTTATAAAAAAAAAGTATATATATATATATAACAGTAAAATATTTTTATTGTAATAATATGTGCGTAGGTATTCATTTTATGGTAATAAAATATTAGCCAAACGAAAAAAAACAAATAATAGGGTTTTAACAGCGACATCATCTAAAACAGGGCAGTATTTATTTATTTATAAATTTTTGTCTTGTTAACCTCACTAGAAAAAAGTTGGAATTAGTAGTAGCTCAAGCACATCGCGTACATGCGTATGGCAATTTGATAGATAAAATAATATACATAGCTGAAAATTTCAAGTGTGTGATAATAAAATGAACCGGGGTAATTTAAAGGATAACTTGCCATCAAACTCTGTTTAACTATTTACACAGTGTCCAGAAATTAATATTGAAGCAAACCAAACAATAATGCAGACACGGTGCAAGTAGCAAACAGCGTAGCAGTGAAAACAGAGCTGAGGTAAAAAAAATAGTGTGGAAAGCGGAAGAAGAAGAAGAGGAAAGCAAACCAAAGGCAGACCCATTGAACACTTGCCTTGTGGGGTAGTAGTGGTGTTGGTGGAGGTGGTGAGGCCGTCTCGTTCCTTTTTTCACTGACGGAAAGCCGGTGTTCCTCCAGTGCAGAATATATATTTTTTTCAAAGAATGAATGCAGCAGCAGCAGCACAACCTTCCTGCAGTAGTAGTGGGAGTACTCAGCAACAAACAAACAAGTAGTGTCCTTGGCATCTATTTCGAATAAATATGTCTGCATACACACCTTATAATATTTTTTATCAGCAAAAAAATGTACTAGAACCTTATAGATTGGCAGTAGCGACAAGCTGCTTAGGTTACCAGGGAAAAAAAGCAATTATCTAGCAGCTAATTAGCTGACATTTTAACAATTCAGATGCTGCTGCTGCCTCTGCTGTGCTACTTGCTGCTACTGTAACTACACTACCTATTTGTTTTGTTTCTCTTCATGCGAATCGAATAAAATTACAGTTAGAGTATGAGCAGACCAATTTATATGATAATGATTATGATGATAATGTTCATGATTTTTGAGTGCGAATCACATGTTCGCATGGCAAAGCCCCCCTTTTTTATATAACATTCATAATATATATTCCAGTGAGTGGTGTGGGATGTGGCGATACTAAAAAAAAGTAAGTGGCAGTAGTAGCAGTGGTAGTCATCATGCTATTTATTTATACAGCACAGCGCTAGTGCTAGCAGTGGTGGTGGTGGTGATGTGACTATTGTTCAAGGAAAGTTAAAAGATAATAATAATGTAGTGTGGAATAGGCAGCACACTCTTTTCTCACTGCTACTGCCGCCGCCACCACCACTAGCACCACCATAACAAGTATTTTATTGCATCATAGAAGTCATCCTATTATTACTGTGCATGTCCTCTCTCTCTCTCTCTTTCTTTTACTCTGCCCTTCTCTCTTTCAAACACACAAGCAGTTATATTCTTTATATTCCATTTTTTCAACTGAATTTCTATCTCTTTTTTCCCTGCGTGTGTGTGTGTGTGTGTGCGTGTGTACATACTTGTGGTAAAGCACATCGTTGTCTATATAATATGTTCCTGCTCATGTAGTACAAGCAATGGAACAACTCCATTCATGCATGAGATTGTACAAAATTGTAAATCTTTCCCTTTTTTCTTTTCTGAACACCATTTTCCGGTATTTTGACAAAGAGCAGCTTTCATGCAAGAATAACATGTATTGCTTGTATAGTAATAATAATATGCTATTATGAATGTACGTTAGTATAACCTTATTGTTCCCATAAACCACTGTAATGTCTAAAGTAACTATCATCATCGTCGTCGTCATCGTCATCATGGCTGCAATAATAAAAGAATAAGCAAGCGTATTTGAGTGTGTGTGTGTGTGTGAGTGTGTGCGAAAGAGAAAAAATAGAGACAACTTTCAACACTGGCTTTTTTAAAGGGTCTCATAAATGCAGTGCAATGGCATTGTCGCCGTCGTAATCATCCCAGTTATAAAAAAGCATGTGTATTAGTATGAAAGGGAACTTTTGTAAGCATTGTGGGCAACAACAAAAAATGTAAATGTTTAACAATTTCAATAGATCCATTTGTCTGAAATGCAATTCGGATGACCTTTCTGACCTAACTTGTCTGTATACCACGTTTAATCTTATTCGGTCAAATGTTGAAATGTATATAAAGAGACAGACAGTCAGACAGACGGACAGGAAGGCAAGTGCATTAACTTTTGCAATACTAACAAAATAAAAGTTAATAATAATAATAATATGATATTCAGAGTCTTCGCCACAGACAAAGCCACACAAGCACTTTCACCGTACAGCCATACACTAAGCCACATAAAAACACTGCAACAACAATAAAAATGAAATAAATAAGTCATAAATAATTGATGTGCTTTTTGTACTCTCGGTACAAGTAGTAGTTTAGTAGTGCGGCGACAGCAACAGCAAGCAATACTTTTTATCAGCAGCACAGAGCACATTCATACAGAGCCTACTTTGCACTATACAATAATCGGAGCGGAGAAGACGGTGCTAACATAATATACAAAAGTGTGTGCGTGTGCTCACTTGAATTCAAAATAAATACAAAACATATATTACTTATTATTATAATTTTTTTCCGCCGTGTAATGCTAATAGCAAATGGGCAGAGTGTTGTAGTTTTTCTCTTTCTGCTTGAAATAACCTCTTGTCGTTATTTCCTGTTCATGCTTGTTTTGCTGTCGCTACTATTCAAATCTTCTTGTGCACACACACACACACACACACACACACACACACACACACAAACAACTAATTATATTACTCACACTTTCTCCAGCATGCTGTTGAGCGAGAAATATTGTGGGTGAAAGTATAACTGTTACTACTACTACTATTATTATTAGTTTTGTCATTACTTTGCATTATGATGATGATGGTGGCGATGGTGGTGGTGGCGGTGGTGTCACCACCACCACTACTACCTTATTACTTGTTTTCTCACGGGGAAATGTGAGAACTCAATATTTATAAATATACATTACCTTTAACGTGTCTCTACCTATTATACAGCTAGTTACAACAACCACTATTTTATACCAAGTATTTTTTAAGTATTATTATTACACTACTAATATATTAGTTTTGTAGATATGCAAGTGTGTGTTTGTGTATATATATGTATGTATGTGTAAGTGTGTAGACGAGCATATTATGATATACATGCGTACCATTTTGGTTTTACCTAATTGCAAATTACAGCAGATATCCCTGATGAATACGCAAACTATATGTGTACATTCATGTTTTATGCATGTGTCGAGAGACTCCTCCACTCTTCCACTCCAACTCCACTCTGATGATGATGATGATGGCCATAAAATGGCAGAAGGCAACAAAATGCAAATGTTTTATATGGTAAACAGTAATCACACCAAAAAATATTATGCATGATGCCTGCCTGCCTGCATGGCTCCTTTCATTATTCTTACGTCATTAAAAAGGAAACATGCAATAATGGCAGAGTTTCCAGTAATATTACCATCACCACCACCATCGCCATCCCCACTACTTCTACTACTACTACTACTACTACATACTTTCTACGCTTTCTCATTCAAATAGTAATAGTAATAATAATTGTTTAAGGCATTTTCAATGTATACAAATGCGAAACCTTTTCGTCTTGTTCCTTTTCCCTACTACTACCCCAGCACATGCATGGGTGTGGCGAAAAACATCAAAACTCTCTCCCAGTTCAGCTTCTTCTTTCCTTTTTTCAAAAGCAATGACGGAAATAATGTTTCATGTGCTTATTTAGAAATTTTGCAGTCGAACAAAATATAGGTAACCAAGTCACTACAAATATTGGTATAAGTAATTCACCACATTATATTATAATAACAACTATAGCGAAACAAGTTTTCATTTTTACTATACATAATATACCTATATTTATATATATATATATACTAAGCAACGGATTTGCAACAAGAAAAATAGAAATGATTTGATTTTGTGGTTGTACATTCATGTCCGTCCTCGTTCCCGGTGCATTTCATTTTATAAACTAATGCAACAGCGTGTAATAAATAAGTAGCCCCGCAACCGAACCCAACCTGAATTATTGACAATGACGATCGACGACGATCGTTATTTTTGTTTAATAATTATCAACTTTCAACCTGTATTTTCTCCAATCACCGTTATATTCCACCCTCATGCTGTGTTAATTTATAGCTAGTCAAAAAAGTATGTCAATTTGCGGTGGCGGCGGCGGCTTACAAAAAAAAACATGGACAAACGGACAAAATATTCAAGTCAATAATTTTACGTTGAATCTGTCAGCAAAATAATAATAATAATAATAGCAACACTTTTCTTGGAAAATTATACACTGTTCTATGCTTCTACTACTACTGCTGTTGCTGTTGTTGTTGCTGCTGCTGCACTACCACCTTACACAATGCCATTATCGTCAATATATTTAGCTTTATGGCTTTAGTAAAACTAATAATGGGTTGTACGAATACATTTCTTTAAATATCCAGTTACAAGAGGAACTAACATCGATAATAATAGTAATATCAATAATGCAGATTTTGATGTAGATATGTATATATTTTTTGCATTTGCTTTATTTGCTTTGTTGTTTACGGTTCGACAAAGGTCCATGTATATACATGACATGTATATATATTTATAAGTATATATATATGTATGTGCATATATAGTGTACGATATATTTCTCCTGGAAAAATAAATCAGCAGAACGAGAACGTGTTGGATGCACACTTGTTAATAGCAGTGCAGTGTACACTGCATTACGGTAATAGTAATGGGTATGTAGTATGGACAAAAAGTGGGGTATTGTGTTTCCATCTTTCTTGTCTACACACAGCAGCAAAAAAATGCATTACTAACAAGTGGCCAAGTCTTTTATATTCTCGTATTGATTTCACCATGTCTGTCCGTCTATATGGGCCTCTCACAGTTTTAAAACAAGAATATGACAAATTAGTAATAAACCGAACATGTCGGAGTGTTCGTAAGTTGCGAAGACGTCAATAGATAAGTTTAAGAGTAACATAGAACGTCTATTAGATAACGTTTAATGTATAACGTGTAATGAATACGTCGATAATAGTAGTCGTTCAAGTTACCGTTAAATATTGACGGTTTCTGATAAGCCACAATTTTGAACATGGTACCAGACCTGACCCTTAAGGTCAGCTATCGATTGGTGAAAACAGAATTCGAATAGCTGGTATAGTTTTTAAGTTATCGTGTTGACGGACGGACGGACAGAGTCAAACATTCACATAAAGTATGCTTCGCAACTTAATAAACTATGAATATAATTAACCCGACATTCAAGCCAAAGAACCACAAGTTGAGCTTCTGTATTGTACAAGATGAAGAACAACAAGAACAGAAATGAACTTTTTTACTAAAGTTAGTTTTCAATGCAGCAGAGTTTAACTAAAGCATTGATTGGCCAAACATGTATGTATTTAAAATTAAGGCGGAAAGCAAAACCCTTTTTGGTAAAAAAAAGTCATGTAGCTTTAAGCAGTGAAATAATATTAAAATATTTATCTTTTACATAATGTATGATTCAAAAAGTATTCATCAATAAAGTCGTGATGTAATGTAAATACAAGAGTTTGATCAAGGTTAGGAAATTGTTTGCTGTTTTTTTGTTGCTTTGCAGCACGACATGAACAAATGTGAAATCATTGAAAAAGTATTGCTTTTTAGATATGTGTGTGTATTCATTATTATTATTATAAATCCTTCCTTATAAAATAGGCGCAACCATAATATTAGTAAAAGGGCTTGAGTTTTTTTGCACAAAACTTCAAACTAATTACACGTGTATTTATTCACAAAAATCTTATGAGAAAAATGACTCGTCATGTTCTTCTTGAAAGCAACACCCACGCTACTAAATACACACATGATACTACAATATTTTTAATAAATGAATACTTAAACTCAAACCGCGGTTATGGTTGTGGAAGTTTAGAGCAAGACATTTGCATGTCTCGTTACATACATACAGTTTCCAAAACG
>JAHZMT010003551.1:0-41201 GCA_027743785.1 Sinhomidia bicolor
ATTACAAAAAATGCTGTCAGTCACTTATAGTTATTATAACGTTCTATTATTATAAATGTCACATCGAATGCATCCTTTTTAAACTTCAATTATGAATGCACGTGTGTGTGTGACGTTGCTTAGTTGGGCGTGTTAAGTATAGATCTCTTGACTAAAAGCTTTAAAAGCTTTATACTGTTTTATAGAACCGGCCCTAAATAATAAATTGTCATATGCACACATAAAAAACTCGGATCTACAGATCCAAAATGTTTGCCAAATTGATAGTTCTTACACTAATGACATAGATGAAAGATGGAATTCCCGTGTACGTAAGTAATGTGTCTACTAGATGTACTTATTTTTTCATTTGATTTGAAGAAGATAGATGTTTCTCGTGATGCATATACATATGCAGCATAATAATGGACAATAATCTACCAAATTTTCAACCAATATGCACATCTAATGCACAAAAATCAAATGAAAGTTTGAGGTCTCTGACGCTACTGAAGAACCTAACAAAAGATATAAACATGTGCAAAAATGAGCTTCAAAACGCGAATATGTATCAGACTTGCGTGTTTTATGTAATGCGGATAATAACAGGTTTTCATTGAATGACTATATCTTTCCTCTTTGATTCGAATTTGTAAGATTTCCTGGAAGCAATAATGGGTCATGACTCATTTTGTTATTCTCAGTACCATTGAGGGCTAGTTTGAGTTGCCACTAATAAAGAAAAAAAATTAAAAGGGAAAAATTCATTGGGAAATTGACCGTACCTACATAGTTTTTTTACGTTTCTAACGTTTACGGTGCGAAAAATAGAATATGTGGATTTGTATATTAATTATTATTGTTTTGTACTTTGAGAAAATAATGAACTCGAGAATGTGAAAACAACCGAAAAATAAAGAAATGGTAAGAGTAATCAGCAAGCGTTTAAATTATAAGAATAAGACGCACTATCGTCATTATATTAAAGTCGTTGACTGAGAAATTAATTTATTTTTCTGAAACGCTCAATTTGAGACCTGACCAAGGCAGGTAAACGCGTAAAACTACACGTAGCTAATTTCAGAGAAACGAAAAAATATGTATTTAATGATATGAGAAAAATATAAATAACAGGTATGCCACGTGGCAAAGTGAAATTTTAATGATACTTCTTCTTCTATTCTGTCATAAACTACCTTACCGTTGGTAGAGTTGATCATAGGTATATTAATTGCGTGTTTTTATCAGCATCTCATAATTCTCATCAAAATGAAACTAGTTTTTCCTACAACGTCGTGCATCCACGTTTCGCACTTTTAATTGACCTGCCTTAAGCGCAGATTCTTAATCTTTACAGAAAAGTTGTGTACGTGCTCAAAATTTGGCTAACTGAGCTATACAAAAAAATGGTTACGGATTTTTTTGCTCAGGAAAAAACCCAAACATTCAGTGTACCCAGACAAATTGAATAATTTCATGGTTAATTAGATAATAACAAGTTCAGATAAAAAAATTGCCATTATTTAATAATTATTTGTTTAGGCTAAAATCAGAATGCAAGCAACCTTTGAGTAATTTAGGAATCTTTGTCTCTAAAGTGTACACTCAAAAATTTCAGCCCAACAAAAGCTACTTGGAGCACTGTACATACATTTAATTCATATTTTTTAAATATTCGAAACTTAATTACATTTAAAACAGACGCAGAACCGTCCGACACCCTATTCGTCTAAACTGATTTGCATGTAAATGTTCCTCAAAATTGTTTAGTTAAATACACATTGTACAGAAATTTCACATTTACAAGTTAAGCCTACCATTGTTCTTAAATCTGTGGCTTGTATAAAATTTGAGTAGTAATTGAGAATATGTTTGTTGATGTAAGCATGATATTTTAATTTTTTACCAATATGGGAACGTTGATTTGCAAAATTTTGAATATAAAGTGTGAACTGTGAATACATACGAAAATTAATTGTAGGTGTACATATTTATGAACAACTTTACTGACATACAGATGGTAAGTAGCTATAAGTACGTGTAAACAACCCATATTAATAAAATTCCCACCCAAGACCATAGCATCTTTAGCAGCAACAACGCAATAAAAATTGCGTACGTCAGGTACAAAGAAACAAACGTCAACTAAAGCGGTTTTTTTCCTTTTTCTTTGTTTCGTACTTTGTTTTTTTTGCTGCATCAAAATCATGGAACGAGTGCGAGTGTCTGACCTTTTACTCCCAAATTTTTTTGTTCATTTCGTCTTTTATAAACACATGTTTCAGTCTACATGTTATAATCACAATTTATGTTTCTAGCAGAAAAGCACGTCAATCAGTTTGGAAGACCACGTGCAGTAATCATTTTTTCATAGACCACTGAAAAAATTGAATAAATTATGGTTTTCTGTTTTCTAAGCAAGTCAGACCTCAACACAAAACCAAATTTTTTTCCAGAAATGTATTCAACATCACTGCTGTGTTTGGTTATGGAGGAAAGAGTGTGTAACAATTGAGAATTAAGGGTGCGACGATTATTTTAGAACGTCCACACATGGGTTTCTAGGCACGTGTATAGAATATATGAATAGTTTGCCTATTTCTGTCTTTAGAGGATATTTACAGGCAGATAAATGTGTCAAAAATTTAACTCTCCAGTATTGGGCGGTTACGGTTGGGCATTAAAGTATGTAGGTACTATTTAAAGAAATAGTAACTGTTGTCGATGTGTTCTTTATACTACCAATTGGATACCTTCATTAGCTTAATGAAAGGTTATGAAGAAGCGTCTGTGAATTTTTGAACTCCACAAAATTATAATACTTGTCAAAATATTTGATGTCTGATGTCACGAGTCGTGGACAACAAATTAACCGCAAAATTGAAACTCGGAATCTATAGGTGTGAATCCATATGACGTTATCTACATGAAGTAGGTAAGCAATGTATGTAAAAAAAATACTACAAGTCATAAATTGTTAATTGTACATACATTTTGTAATAAAAATCAGGTAGAAACAAGCACTTGTTAAAAATGTAAACACTGTATAAGCAAATAAATTTTCAACTACTGCAAGCGCTGCCAAAAAACATTTACAACTGCGATAATGACGCTAGTGTGTTGAATTGAATTTCTTCTTCCTGCTTTTTTCATGTACATTTTTAATCACCGTTTCTACTGAAAACATTAAAAGAAATAGTATATATTAATAAATTAATGTGAATTTAAGTGTATTTCTCTCACTTCCTTTCAAAACAACATTGTAAAGATTCACTCAAGATGCCACACGTCAGTAAATCAACAAGATATTATTGAAAAGAAATTTTCAGTTTGACCCTCAACATATGTATGTGTGAAAAGAATCTCTTTAACATATTATGCACATTCCCGGTAGCAATTTTGCTTTTGTTATAAATGTGCTAATGTTTTGTAAGAAAAATGCCAAAAAAGTTGGCTAGCTCATGAATGACGGAATAGAATATTATTGCTACACGTGAGCATTGATTTTGGACAATATGGCGTTCAATAACCAGGCGTTTAATTCCGAATTGCACATATATGCATACCTATGTACCTACCTATGTATTTACATATTATTATACTGTGCTTCTGCTTTTAATTTGTTCTGATTAATGTTGATCTTTAGTCAGACCAAATCACACTAACAGACTTTGATGCAAATCACAATAAATAATGAATATGTGTGTCACTGCCAGCCAACAGGAAATGGTTGTTGATATAAAAAATACTAAGCACACGAAACATGGTTAAAAAATGCTACGTGTCACACAAAATTACACTTACACATGCCTACATATCCGCATTTATTATAATAATGAATTTCAATGTTTTAAAGATAAATAAATAAATATGTAATTTCTTAATTTAGATGCTTATCCTTTAATGTTTTAATTACATGGGCCACCCACAACAAATTTGCATAAAAACGAAACATCATTCACTCTGCAAAAGCAAACAAGTGCCTACTCTTCAAAAGCAGAAACAATGGTCCACAACAAAACAAATTCTTATCAGTAAAAAAAGTGGAATGGGGTCAGTCAGCACTCAGCATCGTCAGCATTATTCATTACCGGAGGCCAGGTCAAGTTTACGTACATTGTACAGTAGTACCCTGTTTGCTTCCGCTCGCTGTTGAAACAACATTATGATTTTAAATCTGACTATTTTGTATTTAATTTCATACTAAACAATCTTGACAACATATCAAATTTTTCTTTCCGTGAGTTGCCTATTTATAGATAATATCAGTGTATTTATGAAATTATCTGGTGTTTCTAGATTTGGTGGGGTGATACGAGATACTTGATAAGATTTAAAATAGTGAATAGATCTACAGTATACTACTTTGATATAACTGCCAATGTTAAAACTACACTTTCCTATATAATTTTACTATTAAGAGTTTGCATGATGACCATAGTGGTTACTTTGGTGAGGTAGGTAATGTCACCTTTTTTTACGATGACAACTTCTCGTCATTATTTATCATATAAGTTGCCAAATTCTTTACTTGACGACTTGCAAAGTTGCAAACACACACTGCTATCATCATCACTGCTATCATTAAAAATGCTTGTGAGTACAGAGATTTTTGTGTGTGACACTGTTTATTAGTTTAGCGCAATATGTAGCGCCTGCACGCTCAAGTTAACGCGCATGTCCACTTTACATTGTCGTCGTCGCCCTTTTCCTTGCAGCTGCAAGATTTAATTGTCTGAAAACAAGGAACCATGATTTTGTCTTTCATTTTAGAATTTAATACATTATTTTCTTTATTTCTTGTTTTGACAATGAATTTAAACGCCATGTCATGCTGTATTATATTTTGTAAACAATATGTATCATTGTCAAATTTAAATTACTTTGTCGCATTGAAAAAGTACACAACTTTGTTAATAATTACCTTACTGCATTGAAAAGGCACATTTCAGTACAAATGCACAAAAATACACTTGGTTTTGTTTTGCACAAACATATCTGAAACTTGGCATCTTGAAACATTCACGTGTCAAGTGGAATTTTCAAGGAAATTATCAGATAATCCATTGTTGCAAGTTGCAATGAAAAAAATAAAACAAAAGCATGCATTGCCTTTTGAAAACATGTGCCTTGCAAGTTTGAAAGGTGCATATGCATGCAGTGCACATTATACTATAATATGCTCACCAAACCATGTAAATAAAATCAGATTTATTTGAATTTTGACGATAGTCGCAATGTTACGTTTTTTTTCTTTAAAATGTTAAAGGGTTTTTGAACCCACGCCACTGTCAGTTTTTATCAAATCCGATGGTCAAATATATTGTGTGCTATCTAAAGAAAATTTCACGCATCATTTTGTAATCTTGATAACGCAAATTATATGTGCATTTTTATTGTTTGATTAGATTTTCTATAAAGAATTTTGTATTATATTTTTTTTCTTTAGAAGGTTATGAACCGAACAGACAATAATTTCTTTGGAGCTATTCAATATTATAACAGGACAAACCATGTAAGGGCATCAACAAAAAATCAACTACTCCCGCATACCTATATATTATATAGATATACTTACTGTTGATAATATCTAGTTACCTATGAGCTATTGCTCACTACTGTAATCATTCACAATCAGTACTCAAACTAATAGAACTTCCTTTTGTTTATATTAAATAAAAGCAACAAAATATATGGTAAGTACACTAATATCCGTTATTATTACGCAAAGGAACAGCTAAACAGGTGAATTCTAGTGAACATTCAATATGTGGTTGTCCTTGCACTGGGTACGAATTCCGTAGTACGAAATATGTACTTGCCTTTAAAGTTAACAATGGTCAGACTGGTTAAAAATTTGACGGTTACATAATGCTAAATAATAATGAAGGACTACTTAACAATTTTTTGTTTGCGAACACCAACAGTTGACTTTGTTTTTTGTAGTAAACCTGAATTATTGTTTTACTCAAAAAAAGCCATTACATATATGGTTCATTCCGTTCTTTCTTCCTATTTACTTCTAGTATTACTACTACATACATTGAATGGGCTAACTTTGACCTGCTTCACTTCACCAGTTGTTGTGTAGTGATCAAAGTGCCCCGATAAAATGACACTCAATTTTTTATTGAATTCAAGTCTAGTATGTACTTATTGACACTCGTCAAATAAAGCACTGACACTGTCGAAAGATAGATGTGAGCATATTACATGTTCCTCTGATAGACAGTAGTTGTTTAAGTTTATATAGTCAGTTTGTAGTTGTTGTGAAATAGTATGCTCACAACAGGCTTTCCTTCACGATGATTACTAATTGCGGATATCCTGGTACATCAACCATAAAAAATTGTGCACTTGACTTTACAAGAATTTTTAAGTGTCCACCATAATCTTGTTCGAACTAGCTAAGACATATTCTCTGATCAAATGGTCTCCTATAAAGTAATGACTAATGACATCTTTTTTATTGATACTTATCATCCCTGTTATTGTTATAGAACTTTCTGCTTAATGTCATGATCAAACGCGAGTTTATTTCTCCACCTTTTGCAGCTGTCTTTACAAAGTTAAAATTAGGGACTATTATTCGTTTTACGTCTGACGCAACTACCAAAACTGCGAAATTACCCTTGAAGTTTTTCTTACTACATGCAAATTAATTGTATCGTTTGTATCCCTTATTTATGTACGTGGTAGAATTATGTGCAAGATTGCATTTTAAACTGTCCTCCAAACGAGTAATAATTAAACATGAAAAAAAAAAATTTAAACTCTATTCTGTTAAAATTGAGATACTTATATCAAGTATAAGTCAATATAACGACCATAATGTCAAACGGAATGGCAGCAGACTGGTGGTACTTTAATAAAATTTCCTCAATATTTTCTCATTTCATCTTCATTCTTGCGTACAATTTTGAAGCTAATTCAATTCTATTGTCGGCTCTTGGGAAAGAAAATTTTGGATTCTAACTTCGATTTATGTCATGATATCCCTTTCTTGTGATACAAATCTACCTAAAAATATCAATTAATTTAGTAATTAACTAGACAGCACAAAATGTATGTATATACACAACTACCTAAAATAGGTACTAAAATATTATGCAAAACATTTTAGGCACTTTTATTAACGTTACACGTGTATCACCGCATTAGGTAAGGAGATATTTTTAAAAAGCACAGTGCAGTTACACACTATCATTCATGTATTATGTGAATATTCATAATTTAATACTTATATTTACCCTTTTACTTAACCTATTTTAAGCTCATATTTTGTGTCATAGCCGTGTTTAAGTAATTATTGCAGGAAGAATATACTTTCACTTTCAAAACTCCAAGTGTACATTAGCATATTGTTCTTGTCATAGTTAGAATATATGTGTATGAACACGCTGATCGATCTCTTCCTCATAAGCTATTTATATCCTAAATGAGCAATCGGGCTACAGTGATGTATGATTAATATTTTGCCAAAAGCTAAATCAAATGTTTAAAAAAACAACGCATGTAAAACCGACGGCTCACAGCAAGAGATGAGTTGCTTTCAACTGCTGCGTTTTATTCTACCCATATTATTTTTAAAGTAATAATGACAACTTGCCATTTGATGTCACAAAGACAACTTTGCATAAAATGTACTTAATTACTACAATACTAGATTTGTCTTACCTGAGCAATTTGCTGATCGACAACCCAATCTAGGGCCATCCATTTAAAGAATGCTGTAATGCATAAGAGGACAAAGCTAGATACGACGAGAGCACATGGTAGTTTACGACAAATGGAGGAACAACTGCAACATCGCTTTCTCTCGCCCAAAGCAAGATGATGATGGTGATGATGATGATGATCAAAATCCTTTAAATTTTCCATTGTTCCTGGGAAGTTGGTTGTCAGTGCCTTTTCCAATAAGATATTTTAAGATTTTCTATTGATCAATCACAGAATCTCTGCCATTCCTTTTGGCTTTGACTAAAAGTTAACAATCTTATGAAAACTGTCTACAATTTTTTTTGTACATGTAATCTTTAATAATTTAGTACTTTAACTTAAAACTTAGTTTTACAATCACTCAAAATTATTTTTCACTTATTTTTCACCAGTCGTTTGGAGAATTAGCTGAAAATATTTGCATACAAAAAATTTATATGCCTGTTCTAATTTCAAGCTGTTAATCCAACATCGTTTTTTCAGTAAAAAAATGCCAATCAGTCACTGTATTTCCTTTAACACATTGGGTAAAACTTTTCACAACTTATTTAATCAGCTATAAAGCTAACAGCACAGGTGCCACGTTGACTGCTGACTTCAATTTTATTTTATTCGGATAACACCCTTTGATTCACCGTTTCCTTTCATCAGCATCCATCTCTGACT
The DNA here is from genome assembly GCA_027743785.1 of Sinhomidia bicolor. Taxonomy (NCBI): domain Eukaryota; kingdom Metazoa; phylum Arthropoda; class Collembola; order Entomobryomorpha; family Entomobryidae; genus Sinhomidia; species Sinhomidia bicolor. The sequence continues at coordinate 8,365 of JAHZMT010003551.1, forward strand.
GCATGTCAACAACAACTGCATACAATACATATATCACTTTGACTTCAGGCTACCCGTTTCACTCGAGCTACAGCGATGAAGTACTACTCGGAAGACAAATTGGCAAACTGGTCTCTTTCCCTAAAATTTCTAAAGTGTTCTCATCACTTTACTACTACTATCACTGAATGATTATAAAACGAATGATCCTCTTACTACCAACTACTATATAGAAATAGCACCCAGAAGTAGTGTTCATTCCATATTTGCGTACCATTCACTTACTTCCAGAAACGATGTATACCTAAAATCAGTAAACCAGAATCACAAGCACACATCATTATTATTATTACCTGTTTAAAACAAACTGCATACAAATGCGGATTGCGAACATGAAGATGGTAATGTTTGATATGAGGAATATAGCGTACAGTGATACGGTGGTAAAGAATTGGCTTTACAACTTCCCTGTCTTCACCAAGTTTTCCACACTGTCCTATAACATGGAGGTAACACCAGTTGTTGCTGCTATTCCTGAAACCATGCAATCCCTGTTCTTTATTCACATACTCCTGTTTTTAGCACTTCTATAACGCAACCCTATAGCTTGGGCTGCCTTGCTGTTTACTTTGTTCATTTCGCGATCACATGCAACGCGCAAGTAACTAACTAGGTCCTTCTGGATTTCGGCAACAACTCTGCTCAGCAGATGCAGCCATATAGAAGTAGCAAGATTATATTGCAGTTGCTGCAACAATCCAATGGATTCTTGCAGTGAGGATCCCTTTGTCATCCATGCAGTGTCAGTATTTCATTGTACCGTTAAGTCGAACAGGGAAGGGAAACTATATAAAGTATACAGAAGGTGCTTGAATCAGGAGTCATCATTCCTTGATTTATATTTAGCACTACTGCTTTCGTTATAACCATATACTTTTTTTAGCAATAACTTTGTTGACATAAAGTCTGACACTGCAAACCACATCCCATGGGCCAACGCTAATCCTAGTTATGCTAAAGCTGAAGTGAAGACGATGAGATGATCACTAAATTACACAACAATAATTCTTCAGTAGTCACTCACAAAACTGTGGATTATTTAGCTAAAGTGTTGGTATCATCTTTTTTGCTTATTATTATTATATGCGTAACAATATTGGCATATTGATGCAATAATGCAACTCTGTGCGCATAAAAAGGCACATCACATATCATACATATTTTACAGGTGTATTATAGTTAATAATGCTTGTCGATGTTACAGCGTAGCACCTTTTGATGGCGATGGTATTAATGGTGGGTGATGGTAGTGATATGATGACATGGCTTATGACTGCAAATTGTTGCGACTTAAAACTGCTGCTGCTGCTGCTGTTGGGACTTGCATCGATTTCGCTGACGCCACGCCGCAATCTTTAAGGGTGCTTTAGAGAAAGAGATGTAAGTAAAGTTGATGGTAATGTTATTATCAGGTTTTAATCTTTGTGATCATTGTTTAATGTCCATTATAGCATATTATAATTGGTAATGAATTTTAGCGTCACAGTGGTGTAGGATGCGTGTAACTTGCATCAGTTGGCAATGATGATAGTGTGTGTATGTGTGTGTGTGTGGTATACTGTAAATTATATTGTATACCTACTGCCTGCTTGACAAGTTTGCATAAAATACTGGCAAAGGGTACAAGATACATGAGAGAGAAGCATAATTTATCCTACCTCGTGTTTATGTAAACTGTAGTAATCTAACTAACAAAAAAACATTTTTTTTTGCAAATTGTTAATATAAATGAGCTGCTAACTCAACTGAACGCTGGTAACTTTTGCCAAAGTTGTAGTGAAGCTTGTTATTATTTAAGTATTGTAATGAGGCAATACCATGTTCACTAGCTTAGAATAGATTATCATGAAGATAATTCCATCATCAAATATACAGTAGTTATGCTCTTTGCTTATACATCAAAGAGCTTTGACTTTGGGCGCTATACAGGCAAACTACGTATAGTATGGATTTATGCGCACAAATCTTGAGAATTCCGTCCCTTGTCACTCATTGATGAACTCCATCAGTCATTACAGTCATTATATAACAGTAGTCTCTCAGAAAGGCCAAAAAAGTTGCTGCGTTACTACACTTTGACTTCATTAATTTGTACGCACAGACGAATATTGCCACTAGACTAGAATGAATTGCTGCAATATTTGATCTTGCTACAAGACCTCTAAAACAATTTAGTTGACTAATAATAATTGCATACAATAGTCACAATCTGTTTTACACGCGAAATATCAGTCAAAAATTCAAGTATCAAGTGTACTATGAAATTGGCTAAATCTCAAATGATCTTTTCTACTACTGACACTGACTACTGCAATTAGTATACAAATACGCAACAATATAGATAATCTTATGCATGACGATAATGTACTATAGAATAACAGTTGACGCAATAAGAAGCTTAGGTATGTGTGGGGTTGTAATGTAACAATATATTTTCGTAGTTTAAAGTTCACTGGATTACACATTCATTGACATAATATTGCATTAATACTTTGTTCGTCGATACCTCTTCAGCTGCATAATAAGCTGCTATTCTTAAATTAATAAAAATTATGTAACTTTATTATAACCACCATGCACCACCACCATCATCACTACTAATAATGTTACTGCAGCATTTACGTTTCTAGAAACAATGAGCATTTCATATTTTCAGGTTATTCCTCTCCTGACATTGGCACAAGGTTTTGGATTATTGGATTATTGTGTAACTGTAACTGGTCAAGAAGCATCTACCTAAAAAATCAACTTAAGTCACGGTAAAGTATCATATCAGTAACGAGTACGAGTTAATAATAATATTATTGTTCTTCTCACCAGCAGCATATTATATTTCACCTGTTCTGAATTAATGGATATGGATTATGGATACGTGAAAAAATAGGGACATGTAACCACTCGAGCACTGTACCACACACCATGTATCACCACACCATCACAACCATCACACAAATTGTTCCTTTTCGTTAAGACAAATCGTAAATTAGTAAAGTAAACCTGATTTCAGTCGGACCTCTTTATGTCCATAGTCCATGTTGTGTTTTTACAATCATATATAATATTAATAATAATAATAATAACGTCAAAGAAATTATTACCACTGCATACTCCGTTTGCCATGTATTTTTTATAGGTACAGTTTTTATAATACCTGTTGTGTGTTACTACTCGCCACAGATAACTAACTATATACTCACTCCTCCTTAGTCTCGTCTCGTCTTAATCGTGAAAGAATCATCAGTGACTGCAAATGCGCTAAATTTGCGGGTCATATTCTTCCCACCACGTTGAACAATTAATTAAATGATTGACTGGCCATTTAGCTGACTGTGGCAATAAATTTCCCGATGGTTTAGTTTCTGGCTGCTTTGCTGAATACATTTTTACGAACAGGCTTGACAAATTATGTTTTTAAGGGTCCTCGTACTACTGAACAAACTGTAAAACACTTTTAGTTGATAAGAAGCTGCGACTACTGCACTGCACTGCTTGTGGCGAAAAAAGAAGTTATTGCTGCGGCAAAAGCAATACTGATATTATGTCAAGTGTTGTCTGACCAGACTAGAAAAATGATATTTGTCTTTGTCTACTGTTGTTGCTATTACAGAAAGCTGACGTTTCTGTGCACACATTTTGGATTCAGATAAGTATTCAGGATAAGGCTCTGACCTGAAAATGAAAACATTTTTTATTATTATGCACACTGCAAAATAGGTATTATCTGTTTTTAGACTAAAGCCAACAATATAGCAAAAAAAAGAATGTGAGCCAATTCTATGTTTAAAGTTTGTATTGAATACATATATAACTGAATGACTGACAGCAAGACAAATTTAGTGCAGCTGAAAATTGTACACAGGATGCAATAAAATTATGGTTAGAACAGTAAATACAAAAATAAAATGCGACTACTACTGACTACTACTGCTTCTAAGATTGTTCTTGTAGAACTGTTAAAATTAAAAGTATTTAGTTAAGTTTGAAACAGCAGGGCTCAAAATATGATATCATAATATGCTCATTTAATCATAAATAGCTACTACGCTAACTGCAGTTGAGTGAATGCGTCTGTATAATTTTGTTTATGTGGGGTGTTGCGAGTAGTATATAGTGTATCCTTTAAGTACTTTTTTAAACTTTGATTCTGATTAAACATTTAAGATCATGGCAAAAAATAAAATCTCACACAACATTTGACTTTTTCGTACATATATGTTTATTTATGTTCTGTGTAATAATATGTAAGAGCAAGAATGGTAATTTAACAACCATAAGTAGTTATATATTTTTAATGCTACACACACACCAAGTCTATTTATATGAAATCAACTTTAAAAGGGATTTTGTTTGAGAAACAATTTAAGTAATGAACGACAGCGTGGGCATGATCAGTGACTTCGTAAATGATATATGTACTTTGCATAGCGTTCTAATAATTTTGCAATTATATATATATATATATATATATACGACTTAAAACAGAAGCTGTGACAAATGCTCATGAAATTGTTTAGTGGGTGGATTACGCATTTTCCTGATTAAAACAAGGGGCTTTAATTTTAGTAAAGAAACTATTACCAGACCAGTTTTTGATTACGTTGTGAGTATCTAAACGTAATTTTTTGCCATTTTTGCATAATGTATGGAGTAGTGGTTTAATAATAATACACGATGATTAACGTCATAATCTTGATCCTATTAGTAGAACTTGTGAAAAAAACAGTTCAACTCTCAGTAGAAAAAATGCCATTCTCATGTAAATTTAATCTCTCATCTACTTATGAAAGTCTGAAAGCTGCTGCTGATGATGATGACGATGAAGCGGCTTAGTTGTTCTATTAAGATGCAGGTGCATCGTTATTTTGATCCTAATGTTTATCTCTGTTCGTTTTTTATTTAGAGCTTGGAAATAATAATAATATAACACGTTTGGTATGTATTATTGTTATTTTTTAGAGAACCCTGTTCTGTGAGATTTGTTTAAATTGTAAACTTTTGCTCTCCTGTTGAAAGTAATTTAATGTGAAACAGAATGATAATATGATGATAATTATATATATCTGGGTAAAGAAGCTAAAGGCGACAGTGATACTACTTTTGCTGTTATTACTTTTGTTTGAGAGCTTTGTTTGTTAAAAAAATTATTATGTGTGTGCTTAGAATTGAATTATGGTAGGTATTTCATTAAATTACCTATGCATTTTTGTTATTATTAGTAAAGTGTGTAAGTGTAACATAGGTAAGCAAATGAAATCAAAAGCATAAAGGTGGAAAATGACTCGCAGTCTCGTTTTCATTTTCATACCAACTACCTATGTTAAGCATTTCGAGCATTTCGATGCGTTACAAATGCATTTTTGCTACTACGAAAGTCAATTTACTGTTGCGTGAAAATATTATTGAGATGTGTTTACATGGGTCACTGTAAACGCTCCTTTACTTTGTTGTGTACAAACAACATTGTTCTTTTACTAAAACCAACAAAGAATATCAACTGCAAAATTCATAAAAACAACAACAAAAAGTTTACGCAGGAGTTCTTATATTTAAAGCCATAAAAATCAATCATACATCAAAAATAGTAATTAGTCCTTGCAAACATGTGGATCATTTTTGGAAACGACCCAAAACCATTTTATTGATAAATTAATTATAGCTTTAAAAGTTTTTGAATACAGGCTTACTGTTAACATTTATTCGCAATACGTTCTTTGTATTTTATTGACTTTGCTAGGGGTTTCTTTACAGATATAGCATTTCTTGTATTGGGTAGATAGGAAACAACTGTTTTTTCTACACATTTCTTTGTTGATTGCTTATCTGCAATAAACTCGTTATTTTTTCAATAAATCCAGGAACGAATTCGTAGTGACTACTGACGTCATCTGGTGTTCAGAACAACGCCAACGATAATGATAAGAACGTGTTTATTGATACTTTAGTAAAAAAAATATTTGATGCGGAATTTTGTACTTCGAGCTCCTCTTCAAAAAACGCTTCTTATTTTTTTTCGCTAGCTTCACTTACAAAGTGTGAAGATGTTCTACTCTGATTATTAAAATGAGTCACTCGTTATATTATAGGTTGCATTGCACGACATTATACAACCAATCATTCAACTAAGACACAAGTTCCTGTTACAATTACAATGCAGGTGTTTTTGACGCTACATAATTCAAAGTTAAAGGCACATTATTTAAAGAAAATCATAACAATAAACGCTTTATAAAGTAGTTTTGTGATAAAGTATTTTATTCAAGTATTCACAATATGTTATGCAGTTGAATTGTTTCATGGAAAATTATGCATCAAAGTCAGTGCACTGATTTTGAAAATGCGTGCCAATTTTACCAACACGTGCTGAAAATATTAAATTATCTATGCGCTCTTCTCAAGTGTATTGCAATTGCAGTTTATGACGTCATAACCAAATCGACTTAAACTGAAACTCTTTAATCATTCAGCCAAAGCATTTGCATATTAGGTATTCTTAATTACGTGTGCTCTCCTTTGGGAAACCTAACGGATCATAAAATAGTGTCAATCTCTTGCGTCACAACTATCATCAATTATCTTTTTGTGACAAGAGTTGTGATAATCCGTAATCGATTCTAATCGTTTAGTTATTTAGTCCAAATATTATGAAAAAAATTACTGGGAAGGAAAGAAACTGATGGGGAAGATTACTATTAAAAATGACTGATGTTTCCCAAAGAAGATATTCATCGGTATTTATACCATTACTATGAAATTATTATACGGTTGATTGAGAAAAACCTTGAATTATAACATACATCAAACCTTTTTCTGTGTCATATAAAGTACAATAATTATTGGCACATTAAAATAAAAAATCCTTAAAAATTTAGTAGTAGTAGCTTTCATAGATCATCATTTCATCATCTATAATCTATACTATTATATACCAAATTTAATTTAATTTAACTTGTGTGCTGCTTCATTACGACAAACTGACAAACAAACTCGTTACGACAAACAAGTTCATTGGCATATTGACGTAACGTAATCTGTATACCTATATTATCATCATCCAATAGCCGTTCATTCACTTTAACTGTTCGTTTTTAAAATAACCGAAAACTATAAAGCGTGAACTCCCCAGTTCTTTGTGTGACGTGTCCACAACGCGTGTAGCATCCTTATTTGTTATTCCCCATCCTATAATAAACCCAATAAACCCTCCTAACTTTACTTTTTTAACACCCAAAGCCAGTTTTGTACATTGTGCACAGTGCACGTGCCTTGTGATCTCCCCGTAGTAAAAAAACGTACCGTTCCGGAGTACGTTTCTGATTTTAAAAATCAAGCAATTATGATGTTCACAGTGATACATGACTGACTTGTATGTCGAATCCTACAGAGGCATAACTCACTTTAAAAAACCTTAAAATGGTAAAGCCATTAACAACGGTTTCTGATGACTGATGGCCCATTCGACTGAATACTAAAAACACATGTACATGCGCAGTTGTAGACCTTGACCTGTGATAAAAGTTATGTACCTATTTGCCAACTTTTAAATGGCTTCACTCGTTCACTCACTGCCGTGTTTACAGACTTTGTTTTTAGAACTTTAGGCAATGAATTAAGTAAATGCATCTTCTTTGACCTACCTGTATGCATTTAATGTTCAATGTATCCACCCACGAATAATCCAAAGCATGCTATTGTTTCGATGAACTTTGCATCAGCAAAACAATAACAAACAAAATATTGCTAAATGCACGCCACGCAACAGTTCAGCTCAGCAGCTAGATAGCAGCAGCATGTTCTCAAAGGTACAGCTGAAGAATGTACTGAAAATCGGCAATGCCGAAATGCCGATTCGGCATGTCGTTCGCTAGCCTTTTGGAGACAATGATTTTTTAGCTAATCTCTACTGCTGGCTTGTTTTGAAAATGAACTCAACTGAAGGAGTTCAACATTTAAAGCCTGTACCTGTAAATGGATGACCTGTCAATAAACTAAACTAATATGTTTTTATATAAATGAAATACGGACATCATGTAATGCAATAATTAAAACAGACTTGAATATTTTCCTCTTGAATTTTATATATTGTTCGAAAATTTATCACTTTTTAGTCACAACGGTGCATGAATTTGAACTATTATCTCACGTTGGTAAGAATTTGAAACTTGTGGCATTTTCCTTTTCTTAAAAACCAAAAGCCACTACGACGGCACTGGTTCGTTGAGGTTGGAAATTTTTCAGTGTGCTCATTCCACAGCAGCTTTTCAGTTTTCAAAACATTCTCTTCTTGTAGAAAATTTTCTTTTGAAACGCGTCCGTGTCGTTTTTAAAACGCACATTTTCGATTTTTTGTAAGAAAGATAGCAAAATAACTTGTTTCCAGAATTAGTCACCTTGATTTCCATTGAATATAGTGTATTTGCGTGTTGATTTTTTTCGGTCGGAATAATTAACAATTAACAATTCAGTTAGCATTATGGTCAGCGTATTTAGTGCATCTAGTTCTGAATTTTTGTCATCATCGTCGTTTTCCGAGGGATCCGCGATGGAAATCAGTGGTAGCGGCAATAGTATCATGGATAGCGGCTCTACTCCAAGGACTACTACTGCTGTCTATGACGCAGGGATAGATGGAATCGGAAATGGTGAGTTGGCTTTAGCCACAAAGAATCAAATCGTAAAGGAAATATCATCTGCATCTAGTGGTGGAAATGGAACCATGAACGACAACGGCGAACTTTTGGTCTGGCTGAAGGAGTATTCTCAACAGTTGAAAACCTCTTCTGAATCGAATAACCAATTGCAACTTTTTGGAGATTTAAAAGATTCAATACAGGCCCTTTCAACACAAATGGAAACGCTGACTGGTCAGATGCGTGAAATACAATTGCTTTTTCTGAAAAGCAGTTTGACAACGCCTGCTCCATCTGAATTATGTGCCACTGTAAAACAGGAAAATTTCTTTCAGCCCCAGGATCAAGTTTTTCAAACTCCAAAGAAACTGCTCGAGCCACCAATGCGACTTGATGTTACTCCTATTAGTACAAACTCGGACACGGATCAGCAAAACGGCGTTAGCTCAACGTTGCTTTCAAATTCCAGACGTACCCTGGCTTTTCCCAAGGCACTGGAAGCTATACTGGATGGAAATAAAGAGAACTGTTTTCGCAAAAACGATCGTGCATCACCACGAGATGTGACAGTACATGAAGGTGCAACTCCAACCTTGTCCCTTGTCGACTGTAAACTCGAACCTGGAACTGTTGAGAGTCCACACCGTGATTCCAAACTTGGGCTTTTGGTGTTGGCGGATGCAGCTCTAACATGTAATTTAATTATTTTGAAATAAAACTATTTCCCGGTAAATAATTTCGTATAGTATGATATTTTAGTTTTATACTTTAACAACTTGCTCCGTACCCAGGTACTCCAGAACAGGCACCATTCGTTCACAGGTCAGGTCAATCAGTTTTGGATTATTATGATTCTGGACGATCGACAGCGTCTGGAAACAGTTGCAGAAATTCTCCTTCAGTTAATCAAGATGTGGTCAACATTAAAACAAGTGAAAAATATGACCGCTATGGTGCGTATCACAACAACCGTGACCTGAATGTTTCGAAAAGTCTAAAATCGGAACATTCATCCTCTTCGTCAACATCATGTAAGTGCACCTAACCATTTAAAAAAATAGATCAACAATAGGAACGACCTGCAGAAAATTGTAGTTGAAAAGTTTTGTTTTTTCTTTGTGCTTAGCAGATACAAAGTTGCGAAAACGAAGGAAAACGAAGCAGCCCCTTCCATGCAACTTTTGTGGAAAATGTTTCAACAATCAATCAAGTCTACGTCAACATGAGTCATTTCATCGTCCCGTTCGTCCCTATAAATGTGAAAACGATAAATGTGATAAGGCGTATAAAACAAGATCCGAGCTTAATCGCCATTTGGTCGTCCACTCTGGCGAAAAGAAGCATGAGGTATTTGTACTAGTACTGTTATAAAATAAGCATTTTCTTTTTTTATGCAAATTGAATTAATTAAAGATGGACTTTTTTGTAATGTAGTGTAAACTTTGCGGAAAACGCTTTTTGAGAAAGCAATATCTGAAAACTCATCTTCTACGACATCATGAGACAGGACTAGCAATGATAGCCCCATCAGCGATGGACAGTTTTAAAAACGATTCTACCGGAACAATTCCTTCAATTGTGGTGTCTTCATCGTTTGTTAGCAAAACAGAACCTCTTACATGGCGATGTCAAATGTGTTTTAAAATCTTTGTAGACAATGAAGATCTCACACGTCATTTACGCAGCTACCACGGCCAAGAAAAAAAGAAAACAACGGACGAAATGATGAACACTGATAAATCCGTTGAAAACGAACGGATAAATGAAAAGGAAAATTAAAATATCATGAAAACCTCATGTTGTAATCAAGTTTAAGTATTTAATATGAGCCACCTTTTTTTCTTTCGGAATTAAGTATTTAGTTGTACTTGGATGAAAAATCCATAAAGATACTATGCTTTTGCACATTCTTGCCATGTCCTAGTTTTTATGTGAAAGTTTATTTACAGATTATTATAATTTATCATGACATTTACTGCTGTATTTATGTAAAGTTAAATTTAGTGTAAAATTGAGTTTTGAAAATGAAAACCACATCACAATATAGAATAATATTTTTGCTCTGTAATAATAAATAATCTTTTATTCATAACAATTTAGGTCTCATGGCTTTCTGCTGACAAGCTAGACTACTACAGTTCAGTAGTAAAGGTTGTTTTTAATGATTTCTGTAAACAAACAATGCATAGGTCGCGTTCAAGTGAACCCAAAAAATTCAGCACAAATATACATACAAGCAATGCAATAATTCAAGTGCGTTAAATACCAATACATACGTTTTATTTTTAAAGAGTGTCTTTAGCAAAAATGCATCATTGGGTTCTGCAAACATTTAATCCAGTAGCTATTAAAGTTAGTAGCTGCATAAACGTTTGAATAAGTTCTATAAACTAAACATTCAATTTTGCCAATTTTCATGAAATTATTACGTCCACAAAAATGGTCGGGAAATAACGATTTAAAACCGCAGCTTTCTTTTCTTTTCTCTAGACTTTATTTCACCACTGAATCTAGCATGGTAAATCGTATCATGCGCATAATCATTGAATCATTATTAACAGTTATACATAACTTTATATATTTAGTAGCTTAGCTTTGGCAGCAACAGGTTTGCTTGAACATGTAACTCTACATATAAGAGAATATTACAAAAAGTAACCTCAACTCTCGAGCATTTTCATTCATGTTCCAAAACGAATTGTTTTTAATCTTGCATGCACTATAATCGATCGATCGTGGTGGTGAAATATATACAAAATAAAAGTAGAGAAACGTGCTAAGAGAAATAAATTATTATTATTAATCCCATGATGACTTACACATTTCATTATTTATAAGCTTCTAACTAATTACATTGTATAATAATGGTTTTAATAACTAAATTTTATGAAATATAATTTAACGATGATGGCATATGGTAGAAGTAATTTCCCCAAAACTATCCGACTATCCATAATAGTGCATACAAAAAACTATTTACAATACAGTTTTATAATTTGTAATCATCAATTTACATTCACATTATTTTCTAATTCAAATATATTATGCTTCATGTACATGGTGTTTAGGTATATTATATATTACTTCTATATGGTACAAAAAGAACCTTTTCAATTTTTATTTATTTTATATTTTATATATATATATACATATTTGTAAACAATCGACAAAATCACTTGACTAGACAATATTAGAAATGTACATCGAATCGTAAACATCTACATACGTATTATAAATGGTATGTAGTACTATGTAGTAAAATATTACGGTTAGGTTAAATATAGAACAGAAGATCATCGATATAAACTACATGCAATATAATAATAATAATAATTTTTTAGATATTTCATCAATATACTGAATCTAACCTACATAACTTGGTTATTGTTTTCACAAAAACCTTAAATACTATCCTTAATATTAGTTTTGCTTTGAATCAGTAGTCAGATCTGAAAATTTGGGAATAATTTTCCAGATTTATCTGATTGATTGGATCAACGACTGTTTGTTACATTTTGTCTTGAATTTCTCATCTCATTTTACGCTGCTAAAATGTCCATCACAAAAACCACAACTTTCCCGGTTATCAATCGTATAATCACAAAATAAGCGACGAGGGAGAAAGGGAGATTTATAGATTTTTTGTAAAGTGCATATTTAAACTGAACTGATGTGCAAATATGTGGGATATTTGGGATTTTTAGATGTATTTTTTTGTGTAAATATTAAAGTGTAAGTAATAACAATAATGTCAACCCCAGCATTTTACAAAATCTTGCCACAACTTTTGAAATAAAAAACTTATTGGAAATTATTATTCCTTTTGTGAGGATACATGTACTCATATACAAAAAATACCTGGCATAATATAGCAGGCAGACATCAGACATAGGTATGATAAAGTTTTTAAAGCAACTTTTCAAAATTAAACTAGGTAATCATGGCACGTATACAATTTAAGATCTATATCCTCTTTATCAGTATAAAACATTAGTATTCATTCTTTGTAGCAGTGTGTCTACAACAAGTAAGTAGCCGAATCGTTATGTTAAATTCGTAAATATAGCTGCAACAATGTAGTAGTTAGTATATAATGAATTGCTATATATGTATATATCATCTTGAAACTCAAGTCACGCAGTTTTTCATTGCAGCAAACTTGTACAAGTCTTTCTTTAAAGATTACCTATATATCGATCCCTTTTTGCTACATTGAAGCTGGTCATTTAGATAGACAGTAATATAACCATTATCATAATAGTTTGTAATCAAAATGAGTTTTTTTTATCCTAACGCTGTCTGTCTATCTCTAAAAAAAATTTTTTTTCTTCACATTTCTGAGCATATTCAATGAAGGACCGCGTGTAGTGTGAATGTGGTTTGGTTTAAATAGGAAAGTTGCTGTAAGTTTTTTTTAGCCCGGTTTGTTTTTGTAGCTAAATTAGCATTTTTTTGCTTTATGTAAAACATAAGTTATATATTAGATTTGGTAGGAAAGGTTTTGATTTTAGGTATTTTTTTAATATAATAACTTCTCGACTGGAAAGAAACTTTCTAAGGATAAAAAGTTACAAGATGAAAGAGTGTACTTTATCGTTTCTCATTTGAAGTATATGTATTAGGTAGGTTTAAGTAGGATTGTTGTGAAAACGAAGACAAGGTAAAAAATGCACAAGGATACTTTAATAATCTCATTAAACAAGCCAATCATGATGATGACTATCATCATGTTCCACTTTACTTTAGTGTTATTTGATGCAGATATTATTACGCTTTAACGTAAGTTGGTCACGGATAAGTTTTAGAAAGTAACTGTTGTTGTTGTAATGTTGTTAACTAATTTGATGTTTTAGGTATTTTTTGGCGTATTATGTTTGCGAGCGGATTGAAACAGGTTGCTGTGATAAAATTAAGTAATTAAGTATAATATATTATTATTTCTTTACTCTGTTTCCTGTATATAAAATTGTACATTTTTACCATATTACTTTTTTAGCCTATATAGTAGAAGTAGTAAATTTGACTGAGATTGAAGTTGAACTTTAGACATGTATAGCTTTTTTCTTCCTTGGAGAAAGGATGGAGTGTTCAGTTTTTATAGAGTTTTCTTCTGTAGTTTTAAAAAATAATAACGCAATAGTTAAAGTAAACTATTGTCGTACATTACACGGAATGAGATGAGAAGGTATAATATTTTTTAGTAATAAATTCAAAATGTATGTAAATGTGTTGTTTTTTGTTGTACGCGGATCTCTTCTTTAAAAAAGAGTTTTGACAAGAAAATCAGTAATTTACAATAATAATTATAGGTGTAATTACGATAACTATAATATGTAACTTAAATTTGACGACACGATATGACTAAATTATTCTCACTATAATTAATGTCATTTCTTGCAATGACAAAAATTAACTCTTTACTATAGTTTTTTTTAAGTCAACAAGGTTTATGATTGATTAGATTTGAGCTGCAGCATTTTCCTTTTAAAATATGACAAATTACAACTTCATATTTCATAGCGAACCTTTCAAAAACTACACATCCTTATTGTACCACCACCATCACTACTTTTTTTGGAATGCTACCTTATAACACAACGATTTTTTTGTTCACATTTTCATGTAGGTATTATGTAAATCATTATGTTCTTCACATGCAGGTAAATACATTAGCTACATGTATCAATCAACCGACTAATAATTTTTGTGTGCTTTATGCTGGCTGACTCTGGTACATGGCAAATTCATCATCATCTTCATTTTCATCGACAGAAGAACTGGAACGGGAAGAACGTGAACTTTATTTTCTTTTTTAATTCTCTAGTAGAAGTCGTTTGCTTCTAAAGTCTTGCACTGCTTGCTCAAAGTCGCGTACTGGCCATTGTTTGGTCCAATGAGGGTGTGACCCATGGCACCTTGCCCCCGATAGCTTCCCCCCGATGGACCGACCCCGTTCCTGCCCCTGTAAATATGAAAACACAGGCGGAAAATTAGATAAGGGTTTTACCTTTTTGACACGGTATGTATTCACACAAAAAATACTACTTGTCAGGTGAGCTCAATTGTCGGGAAAGAAAGTTTCCGTATATGACGGAAATCCAATTATATTGAAATATTCAATTTAAAGTACAAAATTTTGTGCACTGTTTAACATTGAGTGAATAACAGGCTTTTTTCAAAAAAATTACATTCTCCCAAAATTACACGACATTCTCCAACAATTGAACTTTTTAACAAACACAAACTTTCTAAGTAGAAAAAGAGATAGATAAGCAAATCAAGAAAAAGTGAATTTATACATATAAGAGAGAGAGAGAAAGAAAACATAGATTTTTGCTACGGGAATGAGAAAGGAACAGAAAAACTAAAAAGAAAGTTGGAAAAAGACATCTATTTTACATATATAATACATATATAAGATCAGGAAGCACCCCCACCGCCACCTCTGAACTTTTTTTCAAAGAAGATATAAAAAATATTTTACATATAGGTATACCATTAACAATATATACTTTCAAGATGTTTTATATAAAGTGTTGATCTCAACATAATTTACATTTGAAAATCTTTTCTACCGAAATACTATTCAAGTAATTTGTTAATACTTTTCCTTTAAAGTAGTGCAAAGTATACTTTAAGCCAACCACTTTTGAAGAAAGGAAAGATTAATTTTTATATATTCTCAGTAGTTTTAAGTATAAACTGCATAATAATAATAATATGTTAGTAAAAATATATACATATATGTGCACTTTGATGAATGTTTTGATAAAATGTGAAAGAAGTGAAGAAAATCTAAATTATGTACTAAAATATGCATAGAATTTACAGGGCAACTTTTAGTTGTTTTTTAAAGAGTATTTTATCATTTCAAAAGCAAATACTGTGTGTATCTGTGCAGTAATACTGTTAAGTGTGTATATCATCACAACAATGCATAGTACAATGATTAATTATTGTGTGAAAATACGTACAGAAGTAGGGAGGAGAGGATTTCAGAGAGAGAATTCAAAACAACACATTCCATTCCAGAACAACAGATCACAGAGCAGCACAGCACAATAACAGCGAACAGCAGTTATAAATTTTTGCGTGGAGAAGTTGTTATAAAAAAGACGTTTTCATGATCATCATGATCATCATCATGAGATGATACTTAAAAGAGGTTGTGGTAGCACAAACATAAACATATTTATATATACTTTGTCTACACACACAAAAAAATAGTGGTAGTAGTACTTAAAAAGTAAAACAAAACATAGCATACAAAGATAGACATGCTTTTTTGAGTCAAGTGGGTGAGGAGGAGGTATATATTGCTCTCTGGTGATGGTAATGGTGACACAAAGCAAGAAAGTTAACAAAAAAATCAAGTCAGCAGCAAAAGTGAAACCATTATCATCAGAATGCATGCAACAACATCACACTTTTTGCTGTTTTTCAATAAAAAACCTCGATTGTCTCATAAAAAGTCTCTTTCTACAGTTGTAACAAAAACATTTTAAAAAACTCTCAGTGCAATCATGTTACTAGCAGCGTGTGTACTCTCATCAATTTCATACTCGAGATTCACGGGTTAGCATCGAACTGAAAATAGAGAGAAACAAAAATTACAAAAAAAAAATAATTACGGTGAAATAATACCACACTAGTCTCTGGAAATGAAAGAAGCAAGTTTTACTACTGCCTTTTCATAAAAGATGTGCGGAAATACTACTACTACTGGCAGCGCTATAATAATCGTTTGAACGAAACTATACTACGGTTAAGCAGACATGTAAAATGGATATCTCTAAAGCATCAACTTTTATCTACGGTTTTTATTGGCACAAATGCATGTAATGCCGGTTATTTTTGTTTCTGTATTTGGTCCCATGTAATTATTCTGTAATACCTGTATAATATGTGTAATTGTAATATAATGAGATTAAAGGTGGAAGTTCCACCGTGGAACAATACATGTCAAAAGCTAGAGCAGTACCCAAAAAAGCCTTTCAGTTTTAATGGATGTATGCACGAAATTACCAACTTCTACGGAATAATGGGATAATTTTATATGTAAACGTATTATGGTAGAGGATGTTCCAAACGAGTATAAAATACAAAAGAAATACAACTCCACACAAAAAATAGCTGTCATTCAAGCAAGCAAACTACTTGGATTGGAGGCAACATCTACTTACGAACAGTATATACATACATACATACATACAAGTCAATCCAATACCACAACTTTCACCACAGTGTGAGGTGCTACTATTCAATGCGTTAAAATATCAATAAGTCATGTAAAGAGTTTCACGTGTTCAAAAGTTAAAACGATAACCCGCAGTTATATACAGAGCCACAGAGCAGAAGAGCACAGCTAAAACAAGAGATAACAAAGTTGTTGAAGTCAGTAAATGTTTTAGTGTAAATATTAAATAGTGTATAGTATAGTAGTATGGTTCTTTTTCTATCCCAGAGAAAAGAAGAAAGTATGTACTTTATATATTTGAATATAACGAACATATCAACAACAATCTAAGTTTATCTATCTATTCATCAAAAATGCTTTTAGTACAGAGGGGTGGGCTGTGTATCCCAATGGGCAACTAAATTATAAGGTGAATTTGACCCCGCGCCTCCAGAACGACGGCCACCTCTGCCGGTGCTGCCTGTGCCAGTACCCGTGCCACTAGGTCCTCCGTCATAGGTAGTTGGGAGGAAAGAAACGCACTCCTCTTGTTGCAGATACCGCTTTCTACGAGTTGACAAAGAATTATGAAAACACCCGCATTAATTTATTATGCATAGCACAAACGTTCCTAGAGGGGCCATAATGCGATAATTAAGAAGGCAAGACCAAAAAAGTAATTAAATTTAATCATTTGCAAATGGTGATCTTTGCCCCGTGTAGAAAAGTAATATAATAATAATAATTAATATAATTATTATGACTCACGGTGTATCGTACCTTCTTTGAATGTAAATCCAAGTATGGGAGTCAAAACCGACTAGGAGGGTGAAGAGAAGTGCTGAGATCAGAGCGGAAAGGAGAAGGAGGGCCAAGCCGAACAAGCTAGTTCCACAGACAGCATCCACACCTTTTATCCAATGGCCTTGAACCGGCTGACAATCCGCTCTTACTGCTGTCTGCAATAAAACAGTGTTAAAAAAGGCAAGAAATAAAACAAAATGAAGATGAACACACAAAATGGAGAAAATCTCCGGTGCGCAAAGTCAGGGAAATAAGAATGTATGGCGCAATTTACTACAACTCTTCATCTTAATTGCCACTCTGATACTTTTCTCCCGTCTGCACTTCGTAACAATAATGCAACCCCAGCAGCATATAGCACTACTAGGAAAACAGCACCAGTTGCTACATTATTAGTAGTTGTTGCTGTTGCTGCAGAGCAGAGTCAGAAGAGGCTACATGGCTATATAACAACATTATGAAATGTTGCATCGCTTCTCTTTCCTTCGTACTTTGTAGAGAGAAGACTAATATGTTCAGTCAACTGAATAAATTACACCTTGTTAGTTGGTTGACTTTGACTTGTCTTACCTCTCCAAGATAGCCTTCCACATTGTATAACTCTTTGAACAAACCGTCGACAATGGAGTCCACATCCTCAGGACGGTAGTAATTGCTAGCAATTGAGTTAATAACTCGGAGCGTGTGCTGAGCTCCTTCTAGAGCCTCTTGTCCTTCATTCACAAGCTCCCGGAATGGTAACAACTCCGGCCGGTGATGCTGGCAGTTCAAATAGAACTCTGACACTTCTCTGGAAATTGATGCTTGACTCAACTCTGTGATTGCTGCTCTGTTTGGGTCTATGCAAATATCAGCAAGTCCCTGTTACACGAGAAAAAAAGAGAAGATAAACATTAATAAAGAAAGATGTATTTACACGAAAAAATAAGAAAAAAAAATATTGCCCATTACTTTCAAGTGCACCACCATTTCTTATCATAATCATCACATTTTGTTGGTAAACGTGTGTAGGAACTCTTACATGTGATCAAAAGTCACATGTATAATATTATTATGTATAAGAAAGGAACACTATTTTTCGAATGAGCGTTTCTACAATGTTCTTACAAGGGAAATAAAGAAAAAAAAAATCAAATTGCCATTTTCGTATTACTTACCACAGCACCGACTAGGTAGACTGACACAAGGGACCAATTCAAAATTACAGCTAACAAACCTAATACTGAAAACCTAAACGAGAAAAAGGGAAGAAAACAAGATTATATTAAACACTCTCTTTGCCAGTTTTTTTTTTCAATTTTCTTCTACATATGCCAACATATGCTAATCATTATCACCATATAATCATCCGTCCATTTCAAATTACACATCTAAAAAAGATGAAATTCGCATGCATAATGTATAAATGCTGCTGTAATGCATTGTTATAATGTAGACGAGTGTGTGCATATAGTATTTATAGCACATATGGAAATAGCATTCACATTTCCTGAAAAAAATATTAAATCATTTCCTTTATGGATACTTTCACATCCTTCCCCGGGTACAACCCGAGTCTAGCCATAATAATTTTCTGGACCGGCCTATTGTGTCGCAGTTGTGTGTTGGTGGGTGGGGATAGTATCCTCACACAGAGACATACACACTAATATTTCTGTCATGCATCATAAATCCTAAGTGAAAAGAAAGAGAAAAGCTTCTACTCTGTATGCATGCTTTGCTGTGTGCTACCCATAGAATTGAAAATTGAAAAGTATGTCATCATCATAAGTTCTGTCCATGATAAAAAAAGTTTTAGTCTCTTCTGACGTCCTTTCTCTGTTTTTTCTTTGCTATCATGCCCATATCTAGGAAAATATTGTTTAGATAATAATGTGCAGCAGTAGGAACAGCGTACAATGACTTCTTTTTATATATAACGTAGGCACATGTTATATTTTTATATACTACATGAGTGTATAAAAGTTTGCTACTTACGTGATAAAACAACAACGTGAATGGCGAACAATGGCATAAAATAGGACAACACAGAAGATTATGAAGATTATCAGGAGCGCCAATGTAGTGGGCCACCTATGGAGAAAAGAAAAGGCATAAACGCACAATGAATATGATCATAAAACATTGTGTAGTAGAACGAAACAACAACATTATACAGTACATAATAATAATAATAATATAATGCTTATATCAGCACATAATAACATATATGCACTCAAAAAGTAGTGCTTTTCAAGTGTTCAAGAATTGTCGGATAAACATTTTCCATTCCCACTCTTTTCCACTTTTTTTGTGCAAGAAAACTGAACGAATTTGTCGAGTCTTTCTATATGAATCGTTTTTTAGCTGAAAGGCTAAAAAGCAAAATCCATTTTTTTGTCCACTACTACTACTTACTACATACTACTACTACTACTACTACTAGCTTTTTTACTACTCTTGCTACTTTTTCTTTCATTCCTGCATAGTATAAAAAATTTTTTACTTGTTTGTGTGTGGATCTCTCACATAGCTTGCATAGTTTTTACCACCACCACCACCACCACATACTACAACTAAAACATTGCCGTATATACATGCATGTATGTATATAACATTTCGTTGGCAAAATTTCAAATAGCAGCCGTAGTAGTACAAAATCAATACAAGGGAAATAAATTACACGACACGCATCGAAGAGATCTCCCTCTTTTCTCTTGTAGTCTGCTCAAAAGCGAGAGAGAGAGGAAAGGGTAAAAAGTAAAAACAGAGAAACGAGAGAGGAGAGAGAACACATGAAAGAGGAAATAAAAGTAAATTTATCCACCACCACTACCGCCAACTTACAGGACACAGACACTGGATGGGGTGGCTAGGTACCACCACCATTGCATTACACTCCTTAGTCATGTTATACTTCATCCTCAAAATGATGCTTACTTATGAACTAAAAGTGGAGAAAGGCAACGCTGGAAAGTTGTGTATTGCTCCTGCTGCTTTACTTGTGTACTTTTACTTTCTATTATAGTAGTAGTGGTGGTGGTGGTAGTTGTAGGGTATGATGAAAAAAAAGAAACATGACAAAAGGAGAGATAGAGAGAAATGGAAATATAAAGGAAACTAGAGGAATCCATCTTGCTAGAGAAAAAAAATATGCTTTTGCGGACCTGGATCATTCTTGGTTTGTTTTGAGAGTTTTGGTTGAAACTCGCTTCTAGTTATATTCAGTGTTGTCAGAGATTCTTCAACAAAATCTATTTCATCCAATACTTGAGCGTGTTCTACTACTACTCATTCGTCGAGTGTGTAGCATCACACAGACCACCTATACTCCTTTGTTATATGGAGATTGATTGTGTGTCATATAGCCATATTATTATTAATAATAAGTGGCAAATAATAATAATAATAAAATATCCATATATTTTCACATTTGGTCATAATATTACTATTACTACCATGTAGTAAGTATTATTATTATTTCAATAACTTTTGTGTGCACACATACACACGGTCTTTGGTCTCTTCTCACTTTTTGCCTGTAAAATCTCCAGAACTGAGCAAACAAGAAGAAAAAAAATTGTTCAAGATTTTTCGTCGTCCTCTGAAGAAAGGTCTATTGGCACTCACCGAATGAACTAAAGAGTAAATAAAAAAAAACAGGAACAAGAGGAAGAAGCTCCTTTCTCTTTTCACTATATAACCACATGCCAAGTAAATATATGGATTGTTGTGAACACATTTTTGTGTCTTTCCTCAAACAGAATTCTAATGTATTATTTGAACAAGTACAAATATTCTGTTGCTTATTCCACGTTTCTTATATTTGGAGTGATGTATGCATGTATGTATACATTTTTCCAGCAGTAGGAAGTAAAGAAGGGCCCATGAGACCACGGTGGTAGACAGACATATATCTACACAGTCAAGTAGTACCGTCAAGGTGTGTGCTATTTCTGTCTAGTTCTCATCTTCTCACACTTCTTCTTTCATGACTGGCTGAATAAGTAATAGAAACTAAAAAAATGCTGGAGCAGAGCGGCGGCGGTGCTACTTACTGGTTGTATGCGTGCTGTCTTTATTACTCTTCTGGATATTTATATGGTGTGGTGTGTGTACGACTATTTGTAGCATATATAAGCAATAACACAACAGCAAAAAAAATGTGTATTTTTACAACTTTTCCACAACAAACTTTTCGAGTGAAAACATGAGGATATCTCGAGTTTAGTTGGAGAGTGTACACACACACAATGTGTTCTTTGAAAAGGAATAAAAATGCTAGTGTTTGCGAAAGGGAAGAAGCGATGAGAATAAATTTCAGCATTTTTCTGCTTTTATTTGATTCAATGGAATTACTTTGAGTGCGGAGCATTTCTTTGTGTTATGTAACAGTATCTGAATTTTGTGTCTTTAATCGCATTTTTTTCTCCATCTTGCTGCACTGCTTCTTTGAATATCCGTTTTTTTTCTTTAGAAGATTTCTCTGCTTTTAGTTTTTTTTGTACTTGTTACTATATTTGCGTGTTTCTTGTCTGCATGCAGGCAAAGAGATTTTTACAAAAAGAGAAATATTCTTTTGATACAAAAATGGATTAAAATGTATTTTCATTTTACACAAATAAAGTCCACTGTTAGGGTGGATTACTACTACAGCAAGTTAGTGCCGGTTTCCAGGAAGGATGAGTAAGGATACATTGAAAGAAGTCTGAGTTTTACATGAAATAATACGTAACGATTTTGTATATTTTAAAAAATACTCACTCCAACACAAATATGAGAGCATCAGGTATTTAAAGGCACAGAAAGGAAATCCTTATAAATCCAACGTATAAAAAGCATCCCATGTAAACTCTACACTATACACTTTAATGTGACGCGTGTTTTAAAAATGCATATTATACAAAGAGGATTTTGCTAAATAACAAGCACTGAATATTTTAAAGACAAGAAGCGCTGCCTGGAGTAGGTCTTTATGTACATATTAGGATACAGAATAATATCCAACGAACATAGAAACACTAGAAAATAGTATTAGGATGCAACAAGCTGAGCTGAATACTTTGTGAAAAGTATTTAATCTTTTTGCTCCTGCAAAGAAACGGAATGCATAATCCTTAGGCATACGTTCATAGATCTATATTATTATTATTATTATGTTAAGTAGACTGTTGTTGTTGTTGTTGTAGGGTTTGAATTTCATAAAAAAAGTGCGTCCAGTATTGTGACATAAATTGGGGTGAAATTGTATTTCGCATTCTTATTTAACTACATTCTGTCTTTACTTACCTTATTGTCTCTATGAGTTGGACAATACTGTGGGGTGAAACACTAATGGGTCCCTTGAAGTATTGACGCAGTGACTTTGCAGTATCAGCGGTGTGGGTCATATTCTGCTCCATATACTGCATTTGAATAAGCAGCTCAGAGTGAATAGTATGATTAGTCTGAAATAAAGAAAAAGAACAAAAAGGCATATATTTTTTAGCCTACTCGTCAACTGTCAATATTTAGTTAGCCTATGTTATTAAATTGGCATATTTGATTAGTGCCAGTCTGCCTTCTTTTACTGACAACGCCTACTGAGCCCAGATCCTACGTAGTTATATAAATCATTTAGTAGTAGTATGTGTACACGTTAGGGAGACATTATTAGCAAATGTCCAATTGATTGCCATTTGATGAAAAACAGGGAGAATCCATATGTTAAAAAATGTAGTCATCTTTTAGTACTCACCGGATGGAGCATTATACACATTAAATGATGATGCATTTCCTTATCAAGAAGCCAATCGATTGTAAGTATGCCATCCCAAAAATAACATGACTCACGTCAGTGTCACTTCGTGGTAAAGCTTTACTTTGACTCGACAAAAACAATTCGAAGAAGAAAGGAAAAAAAAGTCTGTGATGTGATATTTGATATGGATGGATCACTGCTCTACATGGTAATAATAAATAATAATATCCAACTTCTGTTCTGCTTGCGTCATCATGCATCGCAAAGTCATTATCATCCCATATCATAAAAATTACTGTCGACTACCACTGTCCTACTACTTTGGAAAATGTGCTTTTACTGAATTTTATTATTAAAAAAGACTGAAACAACAAAGCTTACATAAGCTATTCGAACTAACAGAAGGAATAAATAATCATTATTATTGTCCTTCGGGACAAAAGTATGCACATGCATCATCATAATATTTAATATCCCAAGTGATTATCATCATTAGCAAAGAGCCGCGATAAAAAAAGGCAGCATGAAAATTGAAATGAATATGAATATTGCATACGTATATAATATAGGATTATTGCAATTTCTAGTTCAAAATTATGGAATATGAAATTTTTGGCAGTTGTTGCAAACTGTATAAAAACACTACTGAGAAGAGCGAGCACAATGCCTCGTGTAATAATAATTGATTCTACAAGCAAAAAAACTGTAACTACACAAGAGTGTAATGTTGATGATGATGGTGATAATAATAATAGTAATGGTAGTGGAATAATCATCATCATGGTCTTTCTGCGTCTGAACTTAGCTCTTAATCAAATTAAGTTTGCGCAAACTAGTACCAACCAACAGTGAAGAACTCACACATGCCCCCAAGACGAGTAGAATGGAATATTATTATATGTATAAGGAAATGAAAATGAGTTGGGAGTTTGTCTAGCGGAATAATCATTTTGATATAATATAATATTGCGTTTGACTACCACACATGCTGTTAGTTGTGATGACTTTGTTATATGAGTTATATATTAAGCAACAGGATGGAAATGAATATCACGGACGGATATAATTTTATTATTTGCAAGCAAGCAATTTTGGCACTTTTTTATTTGCACACAAACCTAAACATCCATGCCACTTGCCACCCCAACCACTACTATGCTACTACCAGTGGTTGTGTAGTCGTTTGCGTTCTTTTTACTTCTCTCATCAACTAACTGTACCGTACAATCTTGGCAAGATTAAAAACTGTTTTTTTTTCTTTGCTTTTTTTGGCATTTGACACTTTTTTTAATTTCGGTTAATACTGTAATAATATTATCTTGTGTTATAACAGTGCTTAAATTTACTTGGTCTTAGCGCTGAAATATTAGAAGAGAAAAAAAAACTTTAGCTTACCAGTGGCCTTTCAAAGACGACGCCCAGTTGGGACATGTAGGGGAACACGCGATTCTCTATTGAACTTTGAGCTTCATACGTCTGCAAGAACATAAAATTGCAAAGAATAAGATATATAATTTAGTGTAATCAGAACTCGTATGCGGAAATTATTATGAGACTTATGATGATGTAATGCATTAATCATTAAATTATAAAATGAGTGTATTCAAACATAAAGTTTTTGTATAAAATAATTAAACACAGAGAACAAAAAATAATAATTTTTGACATTGATGAGTTTTGGGAAGTGATAAGAAACAACCACTCCTGTATTTATTTATACATACTGGTGACGATGCTAATTTTTTTATTCAGTTTTCCATGTCATTTATATTGTGTAGATAAGCATGTTTAGTGTTACTGGATTTCAATAATAGCACGGCGAATAAAAGCTGATGAAGCATAACCTCCAAACTACTACTTAGTATTCTATACAATTGCACTAGTAAAAATGACTTCATGACTGTCTATTTATTCACTTTTATCCAGAAAAAAAACGTCCCTGTCAAAAAGCAAAACTCATTCATCCATTTCATGTATTTCAAAGATCTACATGGAATATTTCTAGTATCTCTGCTTGCTCTTTCTGCACATCATTCGTAAGCTGGAGTTCTGGAAGTTTTGGTTCTCTCTAGCAAACATTGCATTCACTCATGCACGTAGAGATAGATAGCTTAGAGGTACACAGTTTGCTGCTGGCTGACTAGTACGAGCGAACATTCCATTAAAGTTGGCATTACTGTTGGTGGTGGCGGAACCAAAACCAACTTTTTCCTCACTGGCAAATATAAAATATACGAATATGTATAAAGCTTCCAAGGAGGAACGCACACGCACTCACGTACTTTCAGCATGATGAGTCTGTTAAGTGAACTGCTGCGTTTAGAGAGAGAGAAAAAAAATATCATGCAGTCTTCTTGTATTTCATAAATTCCAGTTCTAGCTATAAGGCGTAGGAAGAGAAAAGAGCCGAAAAGAGGAAGATTCCATCCAAAAAACTATGAGAATGGGGATTATGATGATGATGATAATGGCAAACTACGCTAATATGCTTTAGTAAAAGTTCAACTAATACGTAAAATGTATCATGGTAAGTAGTGCTTGCATTATCATCATTATTATTATAGGCCCATTATATTACCACTGCCATCAACCGAGTTGAATAGAGAGAACGTTACATCAACGCTTTTTGGCTTATTGTATGGTATACTGGTTGTTTCTCCGTTCGTTTTGAGCTTTTTGATATTTTTTTTCTCTCTGACTGGATTAAATAATGCTACCAGGTTGTATGGCTGCTGCTATATCTGTTGTTATTACAGCATTTATACAGTGGCAGCAGCAGTGTAAGCTTTTATTATTTTTCCATACAAAAAACCTTTTTTTTAAACATCCGCACTAAGAAGAGAAACTGAAAGCAGCAAGGCTCCATTCCCGTTTGTAATATTCCGACCAGCCGAAACGTAATCATTGGATATTCATGAGAGAAAAGAGCACAGGGTTGAGTAAAAAGCTCGAGTTTTGTAAAGAAAAAAATGATTGCTTTCCCATAAAAATTGGATATCTTTTTCTACCTCTTCTTCTCTTTTTATTTTTACTCTTCAAAGACACGTCTTGATTTGTGCATTTCTTAGTCAGCCAAAAGTTTTTTTTTTGAAATAATGAAAACGAACTACCAAAAAACTAGCAACTGTCTAGTATAAAGGCATCATATTTAACTCGACAGAAAAAAATGTAAAATGCAAATATATTATATACATATATGGATAAAATGAGAGAAGAAACAGAAATAAAGAAAACTGCTAACTGTTTTTTAACTTTTGGAACAAGTAACGTTGAGCGTAAGCGTTATTAAAAGTCATGAATCATGACAAGTTTATCTTCATCTTGAATGATATATTGGAGGACTAGTTTTTTATTTCTCTCTTCTTTTCCTCTCACTCTGTCTCTCGCTCTCTTGTAGATAACATCAAACTTGAAATGAGAATTGCAAAGAAGACGTAACGCGTGTGGGGTTAAGAGGAGCAGCAAGATGAAAGTGGATCATCATTATTATTATATGCATACGTAAGCACAAATTTCGTAATTGGGATTCTTTCTTCGTTCATATCACTACAACATTTATGTGCTTCATTACAGAAGATTTTTTTGAGTTATTCGAGTGCCTTGAGACAGTAGTAGTAGTAGGAATAGAAGGTGTAAAAAAGTGATGGTACTACATATGTAACTAAACTATATATCTATGTGCCCACTATGTAGATAGATAAAAATTTAAACAAGTAATATCAACAGTTTTGTTCATGTAAACACACCAATGTTATATATGTACCAAACAGAAGAAAAACATGTATGTGCATTTTCCTAGTATGACTAATTTTATCATGATGCTCTGAATTGTAGATAAGATATTATCTGACAATTTTTCATTTGAAATAATTTCACAATTATTGTGAAACATCAAATGCATGGGGCAAATGTCACTTGCACAAATAAAGACTGGATAATGTTAGAGGATGTTGTTATTTAGCATCAGTTTCATCATGTCAACATTTACTTTGCATAATATAATAATTTTGTTTGCTGCTAACCAAAATATATTTTTGGTGAAGGTACATATGTAAATGTAAAATAGCTGTTATAACTTAACCCATGTTCAAAAATAGTTACTGCGCTGCTTACCTGATTAGAAATGTGCTGAAAGTAGTGCTGAATATGTTTAAGTGAAGCGACAAATCTTTCAACGCCATTGTGAAAGTCATCATTACCGTACAGGCCGAGACCAATGGCAGCACTGTTTAAGAAAGAGAGAAAAAAATGGAGAAAGTCATGACATGAAATACAAATTGAATCATACAGGAATATTAACACGAACAAATATTAAGAATGCAGAGGAGGCATTTCATTGTTTTAGCTTTCAAGTGGGATGAGAATGGGGTGTATATTTAAGTTACAAGGTGTGTCTTACAATTGGCACTCTGAAAGAGTCGCGGCTCCTATTATAGTAATAATGGGACGGGCAATATATGGATACATACAATATACGAAGAGCAAAAACTTACCAACAAAGAATTCCAAGAAGGCTTAAAAGAACTTTCAGACAGAGTAGTGGTCGGTCACGCTTCGCATTCCGGTCACAACACCTTGTCAATAGGTAGAGGAGTAACATGAGCAGAAAAAAGATGAGCAAAAGGGCTGGTAAACTGGCTAGAATGCCAAGACTTTCCAGGTAAACTTCATTCCTCCAGTCAAATGTAGAGTTAACCCGATTCCCGGTCACGTTAATGTGAGGAAATCGGTGAAAGAAGCGAACTAACCACGGGGGTGGGCCACCCGTGACTATGTAGCTCATCTTGAATAGCAGTTAATAATATACAAAAAAAATCCTATTTCCCTACTACAACTTTCTCCTCAACTTGTTATCTTTTTTGGTATTAATTCCAAACTCCCACCAGCAAGTATATCGACCGACACCTCCTTTTCCACTTGACATTGAATATGTTGCATATAATAATATTATTAATAATAATAATAACAATAATAATAAAACACTCTGCGTTTATGCCAGGGACAACTTTCTTTTTCTTCAAAAGCACAACACTACCACAGGAAACATAATAACGTCAAAATAGTAATAGGTCTAATAATATCACTTTCCTCAAAAAAAAGTAAACGACAGGTTTGAGGACGGCTCTTGTTGTTGACGATGATGATGACACACCACTTTGCTCCTTGTGTAGCTCCTTTCCTCTCTCTTTCTCTCTCTCTCTCTCCCA
This sequence comes from Sinhomidia bicolor, assembly GCA_027743785.1. Taxonomy (NCBI): domain Eukaryota; kingdom Metazoa; phylum Arthropoda; class Collembola; order Entomobryomorpha; family Entomobryidae; genus Sinhomidia; species Sinhomidia bicolor. The sequence continues at coordinate 36,937 of JAHZMT010003551.1, forward strand.
ATCCAAGTCACAGCCTTAATGCACGCTAGATCGCAACAAGAAGTGAAAGAATGAAAAAAAATCCAATTAGTGCTTTTCTCTCCCTTTCTCCCAGAGATCTTTATCCTTTTTTGTTTATCATTTCTAAACACTAGCAGAGTGTAGAACAGCGGCGATAATGCAATAATACCAAAGCGTGTGCATGTATACTCGCAGCAACAGCAGCGCAGCGGCTATAATATTTTCAACAAATTTTCGTTCCGAGGGGCTTCCAGCAGCATAACTGCTCTTTTTTTTGTGGCTTCATGCCACTATACTATACCATTACAATGACATGGTCGCTTTTGTATATATAATCTTTGCAGCACGTCTCTCTGTACGCTCATTTATACAGCATATAGCATGCTATTTTTTCACTATTCACGAAAATAGAATGTGTTGTTGTATCGCTTGACACTATCAAAATAAAGTCTAAAAAAGTTCAGGCCCATTTCTTAAAATGTATGTAGCAGCAAGATTACGCGTAATTTTGATATCAAATGTGTGTACTATTTAAGGAGACTACTATAATAATGCTCTACTGTGGGGTACGGGTACGACTATCACTATCTCTCCCCAAACGGCAACTGCGGCTACTAACTTCAGGGCATTTTGGCACGAGTTCTTTTTTCTTTTTCTCTGGTTCTATAATACAAGTTTTACTTACTTGCTTGCTTGTTACGAAACTAATATGTAGTATAATACCCGCTCCTTAATATTTTTTTCCTTTGAGTGTAATAGTAATGCTTAAACAAGATAGTCCTCCAAAAGTCATAATTATTATTTGTGCAGCTATTATAATTCCAATTGTGAAAGTCTTCATTGCTATATTCTACAAAACTACTTTTTACTCATAATAATAATAATATGTAATGGGAATAAGATAGAAGGAAAGAATGAAGAAAAAAGGAATGCCTATAATATTTTATCACCCACGAACATTCGCAGTGCTTTGTTGTAAGTAGCAGCAGAGCACAGCATTATACTGCTTCTTCTTTTTTTCCTTCAGACTACAACGACACATTTTCATGGTCCACTTAGCACACAACTTTAGTGAGCTGGCTAAAATATATAATACCTAGGCTATAATAATAACTTATTTTCAACGTTATAAAGTAGGGCTTTTTTTTACTAAGCTGTTGGCTGTTACCTTACAAATACGCACATTGTCATTTTATTCTAGGTACAGACAACCCATGAACCAAACAAATGAGTCAGTTTATAACTTACCGGGAAAAAAAGTTTTGATGATGTAGTATGGAAAGTTTTTTTTCCTTTTGCATTAGTTTTCGGCTTTTTGCTGAATGCAGGAAAACAACTATAAATTTTTACTTTTTCAACGAGAGTGTGAACATTAAACACAAAAAAGAATATATGAAAGCGATGTATGTATTGTGCAGATTTTTTCCCCTAATGCTATTTGTAGTTATGTATTATTATTATTATTAAGTAATCAATAAACAGCAGCCGTTGAAAACACTGAGAGAGAGGACTATTCACTGATAAAGTAATATTTTGCTGCTTATATGCTGCTGCTGGCTGCTATTGTAGTTGTTCGCTGAAAAGCTCAAATGTGAATGTTGGTATATGGCTGGATGGCTGGCAGTAGTACTACTTCCGGAGGTACATCAATATTATTATGATCAACGTAGTATTAATAATTATTGTGAATCAAGTGTCACCAGCATAATGCAAACAATAACACAATAGCGCTTTTTGTTATATACATATATGCCATGTGCCTGTATTGCTAAGATTAAGTAAAAGTGAAGTTATGGAATACTGACATACAAGTATAAACAAAAGTGTGCCGTCGGCGTGTGTGTCCAGAGGGATGCTGGTGGTCACCACAAAAGAGAAAATTTTATTGGAGTCTTAGAAAAACTGCTTCTTACTCAATTCAGTCACTATTATGTTGTTCCATAGAAAAGCGACTCCCTTTCAACTTCTTTTTTTATCAACTACCCACCAGCACTGCCGCCACCACCAGCAGCGTCATTAAAATGGAAAGCTTAGTTGTCATGATGGGAATTTCACTACACACATCTACAACAACACTGCTATAACGTTCTCATCATCATCATCAGGCGCAGTAAAGTCACACAATGACGTTCTATATTATGGTGGTGGCCTTCCAGTCAAAAAGTTTGGTCTATTATGTAGGTATATAAGTATAAGAACTACTATGATAATGATGAACCGTAACTCGACCTAAATAATAAGGTGATGATGATGATGATAGTTAGACTTTAGTAGACAGGATGAGAACAATTATTAAAAAGTGGATGTTGACGTTGCTTTTCACACACTCACAAAAATAATCCTATCCTCAATCACAACACCAAGTCAAAGGAACACAATGTTGTGTACATACATATATTATTAGTCACGACCACGATGATGATGGTATAAGAACAAGAACAGAGTATTCAACATTTTTTTTCCAGCTTACTGACTCATTCACAATGTTTAGCTAAAGTTACTTCTACCGCCACAAAAGCAAATGTCATATAGAAGTTTATAAATGTTTATAAATTTGCGTCAGTCGGTGTGTCCGATTATCCGCGTAGAAGTCTACAACAACTTTAACTCTAATGTTCAAACAACTAACTTTTTCAACTTCTTTCCAGCGAAAAAAAAAGTTTTGATGTGTGTGTGTTGCTGTTGTTGCTGGTGTTGATGATAATAATCAGAATGATGATGATAATAATAATAATAATGAAAAGTAGAAAAAAACGTTCATGTAATACGTATTAGATTACATGCAACACAGCCTATCACCACATCACCCACCACCACTGCCTGCTTCTATTTCGCTTTTGATGATGTGAACACACCAAACTCTAGACCATATACACTACTGCTACACACACGACGAGCACTGGAACTCTCCTTCTCGTCTTACAAATGCTGAATGTGTGTAGATGAAAAGAAAAAGAGGAGGCGAGAACGGGAGAACATATAACGCAGTCAATTGAGTTGTTCTTTATATTATATGTCTTGCCTCTGCTGCTGCTGACGCTGCTGCCTACACGAACAAGCAACGCCGTGCACTATCAATGTAGTACAATAATAATAATATGAGTATATGACCGACGATGATGATAATCATGAAAAAGGTAAGGTACGGTACAAACACAAGTCATACGACTCCAAAACTCCAGTAGTTTCAAGCAAAAGCAAGGAGCTCCATCCAGCAAAGCAGCAAAACACAACTTTTGCTCGGCTACAATATTTTTGCTTTAATGGTGGCAAGGGTCGTTCGTCTCCTCTCTCTCTTCTCTTGTGCTTCGTTCTTTTTTTTCACTGGATACAAAAAAAGCACACAAGAAATCACACACTCGTTCGCTTTTGTAGTAAATAGTGTGAAAGAGTGTGGTATATGAGAATGGAAATGTCTTCTTCCTTCGCTCTTCTGCTCTCCTCCGTCACTACTACCACACAAAAAAACTTGTACTAACTACAGTTATGTCTGAACAGCAGCAGCAAGACTAAATTTTTCTTCTCTTCTTTTCGTTTCTACAACCAATTCATTCAAACGGCAAAGAAGAACGAACGAACGAGTCACGGGAAAAAAGAGTATGAAAAGGAAGGAAAAGAAGGGATGCTTTTGTGAGAAGATGCCTCTGTGTTCCTTCTTTACTAACTGTGTGTGTGTGGAAGTAAATGCAAATGGTACGTCTCAAATCTATTTGTCTGTACACTTTTACGTAGACACTCACGCTCGTTGTTTGGAAGAACAAGAGACACCATCCATATACTTTTACTTATAAATATACTGTCCTTCTTATAAAACACATATTGTGTTGAAAATGGCGAGCAAAAGAAGGAAAGAAATTGAAGTAGTTGTAGTAGTAGTAATAGGGTAATGGCAAGTAGTAGGATTGTGTTCGCGTTGTTGTGTTATATTGTACTAAACAGAACGGACGGATGTATAAAAAAATGTGCTATTGCGTAGACAGAAAAAGGAAGATGATGAAGACGCACACACACACACACATTTATATATCTTTACTTACATACTAGTATACTTCCTTTCTTTTTTTTCTTTTTTTCTACTACTCTCTCTTCTTGGTTACTTTACTCTAAGTCATCTTATCAACAACAGCGGCAACGACAATAAGACAGTAGAGAGCATGACAAGATGAGTGAAGTATGATGAGATGAGCAAAAAGGGTAAAGGAAAAGGATGATGATTATGAGATGTGAATGTATGCCTTTTAAGGTTTTTTTATTCTCGTCTAAAG